>PVKA01005073.1:0-93543 GCA_004027165.1 Ctenomys sociabilis
AATCAATAACCAGTTAAATATTGCAACAAGGTAACCATTATTTAAAATTATGTAACAAGACACTTTTAACTTATACAATCTGAAGAGAAACCAGAGTATGAGACACTTTTAACTTAAAAAACTGGACTAAATTTTAATTTTAATTCTTAAGTTAATTTTGGATAAAACAAATTGAAGTTTTTGTTTTAAAAATTTACTTAAAGAAAATTACTAATTAATCAACTAACATCTAAAGAATTAAGAAATTAAAAATTTATCATAAAATATTTTATAGTTTTATATAAATAAATCAGATAATTTCCAAGTTGTCACCTCAATTTACTGTCTTTTCCACTTTCCTATTGCAAAGTGATCTATAAATCCTAAAACTATCTACTTGTATTAAATTGTGAAGCCATGAAAATATTCAATAATTCTTTCTTTTTAAATTTTTTATTCATTTCAATGAGAAAAATGATGCAATAGCAAAAGAGGTCAGTAAGACAGGTACAATAAATAATACATTGCATATTATTGTGTACATAGTAGTTAATCAAAGGGCAAGATGGAGACACGATATCTTGTCTAAAAATTATTAGTACAAAGCTTACTTATTATTGAACTAAGAGAAAATAGTTATGTAAAATAGTTATGTATCTATCCTAACTAATATATATATATATATATATATCCTACAAAATAATCATTTGTTTATATGCCCCTTTTTTCTTCTGTTTTGTCAGAGATGGGTGTTCCATTGCTTTTAGGGAAGCTCTATTTGGAAAAGTGTTTAAAGGATCTTTCCATACTTGATGTCAGTCCAAAGACTGTAGATATTTGAATTCAGCAAAATAACCCAAGATACTCCAATAGTCCATGATAGTAGTGAGTTATTAGTACAACCGGCAATTGTCAGAAGTTGTTGACTTGAGAATTTTATGGCTCAGCATATTAATATAGCTTTACTTTTTATACATTGTAGTTAGACTCTTTTCCTGGATGATTAAGACCAAGTTAAAGCAAGAGCTACATAACTAAAAATGTAACTTTTGCTATTTTATAAGGTCAGTCAAATCTCCTCAGGGTTTACCCTGAATCATGTACAGCACCTTGTAGATATTTTGTCAGTGTCAGGCATGTGGATGAGTTATGGCCTTTGCTTGACCAATTTACTGTCTGTAAAAGCCTTAGAGAATGTTTTCTCTCCATGTGACTCTCCTTAGGCACACTATATATCGTCAATTATTTTCCTCTGTGGCTCCATAATCCCCTTGATCAGAAAATTGGAGACACCACTTAGTTATTGAATGTCACATGAAAGGTTCTTTTGTGTCCTGAGTCTTCACTGATCTTGAAGGGCTAGGACCAAAATATTGGCTATCTTTTTAGATGATGTTTCTGTCTAAATTTTCATCTGAAAACTTTAGATTTTAAACATCCAGATGGGAAGCTTACTGATATTATCACATAACAGAGACAGCTGAGCTTAACAACACTATCTGTCTGAATGTTACTTTCCAACAACCATGGATATTCTAAACTTTAAATCCCTATAGAATGTTAACGAACACTTACACATTTTTGCAAAGAAATTTAGAAGTCAAACCATATATAACATTGTAGTAGGACAATCCTGCTACATATTGTTTTTCTTGTCCCTATTTTAATTTAATCAACTTATTTTGTACATATACTTACGTTAGAGTACAGCAATAATTGATATGACATTAGAAGGAGTACACCCTTAGAAGACCAAAATGATAGATATTTTAAGCCTGGTTTTAGTATTACAGATTGCTGTCTACAATGTAGTTGCTTAGTTCACAAATGTCAGCATATTGATTTAGTCAGGGTGATAATTCTACTGCTTAACTGCTGTTTTAAAAAAGCCTGATGGAAAATTCTTAGGACCATTGCCTTAGTCATCTTCTTTATATAAATGTATGTTTTTGCCCCTACCATATTTCCTGACTTTTCTTCTTTCTCTCTCTTTGTTGTTTAATCCTTAAGTTCTCACTTTCCGTTTAACTGTTATATTTTTCACTTTCATTTTATCTTTTGTGTATTTACACCAGGGAAACAATATGATACTTATACATGTGGGTCTAGTTCATCTCCCTAATGAATATAGCATCAAGTTTCATCCACTTACCTATGAAGACTTCAAGTTTATTTTTCTGTATAGCTGAGTAATACTCCATTGTATATAAACAGCACATCTTTTTCATCCATTCCTCAGATAATTAACATTTTGGTTTCCAAGATCTGGTTATCACAAATTGTGCTGCTATAAACATAGGTGTACATATATTACTGTGATATGATGTTTTCTTTTGGTAAAATTCCCAGAAGGAGGATAGCTGGATTGAATGGTATTTCCATACCTAGGTTCTTAAGGAGTATCCACACTGATTTCAATAATGGTTGCACCAGTCAACATTCCCTCCAGCAGTGAATAGTGTTTCCTTTTTCTCCACAGCCTCTCCAACAGCTGTTGTTGGCTGATTTCTTTATAGCCATTCGTTATGGGGTGAGGTGGCAAGTCAATGTTGTTTGAATTTGCATTTCTCAAATTGCTAGTGATGTGCAGCATTTTTTCATGTATTTATTTGCTTCTTGTATTTCTTTTACTGAAAATAATGTGTTCGTCTTAGATGACAATTTTTGGATTGGGTCTTTAAATTTTGGGTTCCTAAGATTTTTAGTTCTTTATAAATTCTGGATAGAAGACCTTTGTCTGAGTGCTTATTAGTTAAGAATTTTTTCCAAACTTGTGCATTGTCTTTTCACTCTGTTGATTTCCTTTGATATGCAGAAACTTCTCAATAAGAGGAGGTCCCAGTTGTTGATTTCTCTTAAGTTTTTCCCATGAAGTTTCATTTTTTGTTCATGAAATATTTGTTTACCCCTATGTCTTCAAGTTTTCCACTTAGATTCTCTTCCTGGAGATTTATTTTTTGTTTTAATGTTCAGATCTTTAATCCATTTTGACTTTAATGTATGGTAACAGATCTGGTCAAGTTTTATGTTTTGGCATGTAGAGAGCCAGTTTTGCCAGCACCGTATGTTAAAGAGGCTATCTTTCTTCCAATAAACATGTTTGGCTCTTTTGTCAAAAATAAGATGGCTGAGTGTGTTTGTAGTTGCATCTGCATCTTCTAATCTATTCTACTGCTCCTAGGCTTTATTTTTTGCTGATACAAGCTAATTTTATTGCAGTAGCTTTGTAGTAAAATTTCAATACAGGGATTGTAATGCCTCCTGCCTTACCTTTGTTGTGCAGCATTGCCTTCGCTATTCTAGGGCTTTTCTGGTTCCAAATAAATTTTTATGAGTGATTTCTCTAGGTCTGTGAGGTATGTTGGTGGTATTTTGATAGGGATTGCATTAAATTGTACAGCAATTTTGGGTGTATGGCTATCTTCACAATGTTATTTCTTCCCATCCAGGAGCAAGGAATATCTTTCAGTTTTCTTAAATTTTCTGCATTCTCTTTTTTCAGAGTACTGTAATCTTTCAATAGTTAGATCTTTTACTTCTTTAGTTAGATTAATTTCTAAATATCTCATTTTTTGTGGTGCTATTGTAAAGGGTATTGTTTCTCAAATTTCTCTCTCCATGTGTTTGTTATCTGTGTAAAGGAATGGTATTGAGTTTTGGGTACTGGCTTTGTAGCCTGCTATGCTACTGAATTTGTTTATTAATTCTAGGAGCTTCTTGGTGGAATTTTCTTGGTCTTCCAAGTCAAGTATGATGTCATCTGCAAGTAATGATAGGTTAACTTCTTCTTTATCTATTATTATTCCATTTAATTTTCTCTGTTATCTAAAGGCTCTAGCTAATGATTCTAGAGCTGTTTTGAATAGGAGTGGTGATACTTCTCTTGTACCTGATCTGAGATTAATAGACTTTAGTTTTTCCCCACTTAATATTACATTTGCAGTGGAATTGTAATAGATGGCTTTTATCCCATTGAGTATATGAGTAAACTACATATTCAAATTATTTCATTTAAAAAATATTACTTTAAAGAAAGAGAAACAAAAGTAAAAAACAAGCAAAAAAACAAATTCCAAAGCAATATGATAGGAGGTTAATAATGGTTAATACATTGTGTATTTTTATCTTTAAGTTAGTTTAAAGGTATATCTTTACAGATCCAACCATTTTAAATGGTTATAAATACTATATCAAGTCATAATTGAGCTATACTTAAAATGAAAAACTTCTTTTGGATTAGCACTCTACAAGCTATGGAAACATATTGTTAAATCCACACTCACAAGTTTATTACTAGCTCTAATGGGCAGTTTTTTAACCACAATTCTCAAAGTCTCACAGTGGAATCCTAACTTCTAATACTTCTTATTCTGACTGCATTCAGAAATAGAGTCTTTTGAGATGCTGTTAACTTTAAATGAGATCAGTCAGGTGACCAAAGTGCTCATTTTTTAAAAGATGACTTATACATAAACATGTACAGAAGTAAGAACATGTGAATGTATAGGGAGGAAAAATAATTTACATCCCCGGGATGGGGAAACAAAATCAAATGAATTCAATTAAAATTTCTTTTCAGATGTTTTAGTTTCAGGACTATAAGAAGACAAATTTAACTTAAGCATCATGTAGTTTACTATGCCAACTGTAGCTAATATACCTACATGCAGGGTTATTGTTTCTAAACTATTGAGGACCATCTCTTTCTCTTATGCCTCCTCACTTCCTGCTTGTTCATTTTTTCTTTTTCATTGTGCTTTCCTGTTTTCCTGATTTAATTAACCTAGCCCCAATTATTATTGTAATTTTTCTACTTTATGAATCTGTCTATCTGTCTTTCTATCTATCTATCTTCTTCAGGTGCAACAGACGTTCAAAAGGATTGTTCTGAATAATTACATTAAGTAATTTTTGAAAGACATGGGTCTTACTGATTGTAATATTACTCTTTCCTTTTGTTGCTCTTTATTATTTAGTAGAAGTGGAATGTTTCAAGTACTACAAGTTTTTTTAGCATTTTCAAAAATATGTTTATCTCATATACCCCATTATGGAACTATATTGCCTATGTCACAGAATTACATTTGGAAGATATAGTTGTACTGACAGCCTCCAAAATAGTAATAACATTAACAGTACCATAGTATATAGAACTGATGCTGTCATTTCTATGAAAGAGATTATAGAAGTTTCTTACAAAATGTTCCAATCAATGTGCTCTTATAAATTTTTTACATTTGATCAAAGCATTCAATTTATTTTTGTTCATATAACCTAAATTTCTGCCTCTGGCTATGACTAAATTATTGCAACCAGCTAGTTTTCTGCTTTTAACCTAGTAGAGAAGAATAAACACACATGAAAAGGTTTTTTTTTTTTTTTATTCTAGTTAATTGGTTCTATAGAATGGCTTTCTGAGAGAGAGGAAACAAAATTAAAGCTCACTTTTGTTCAGACTGTTTCAAGATGGAATTAGAAGATCCTAGCTTTGGGAGAAAAATCAAAATATAACAGTTTGTTGAAGTAATTGCATTTAAATCAAAGTTAGAGAAGTTCTTGTGGAGTTGACCTATAGAGAGAAGGGCCCTTTTCTTTCACAAAAGCAAACTTCAGGAAACGATTTAAGTGCTCCTTTTGCATTCTTGGCTGAACATCACGAGCGTTTTGCTTCTAACTCCTAATAGAAAATCTTTAGGGAAAACCTAGTACATTTTATACTTCTACTAATGGCTGTCTAGCATGATATATACATTAAAAGCTTAAACTGACAAAAATATAGCTTTAAATGCTCAGTTTTCCAGAAAATTAACACTTGGCCAAACAATTGCAAACATACTATAATCTTTAGACAAAACATTTAACACACAACACATGACCAAAAAGGCAGAAAGATGAGTCATGAGTAAGTGAAAAATCAACCAAGAAAGATGTAGAACTAATACAAGTAATGACATAAAGACTTAAAATGTCAATTACAAAGATATTATGGATCTGTAAAGGCACTGTGCATATATGAAAAATGAGTCAATGTAAAAAAATATGTGTCATCTATATGCTTCTATAAAGTCTGATATAATTGCTAGAGAAAAAACTAAGATGTTTATGGTTTCAAAAGGCCTGTCAGGATTACACAAGTTAGGGACTTAGTAGGAAAGTTTAGGGTACTGGAGAACAGAACATATAAACCTTTCCCAGTAAAAAATGGAGACAAAATGTAACTAGGAAAAATGAATATATGTATACATATATATATATGTATATATATATATTCATTTTATATTTATATTTATGTATATATTAATTTCATATATATATATGTATATATACATATATATACATATATATATATGTATATATATATCCAAGTGCTAAGTCTTTCTCACATTATGAATAATATGTTAGATATTAGAAGGGAATATTTAAAAACATAATGGCCATTTTTCCTAAATTTTATGAATGGTTCAGAAAGCTCAAAATGATCTTTACCAGTTATAATAGGTGTCAGTAAAAATCATAGTGAACTTACTTTCCTCAAAGAAAATTCAAGAGGACATTGAAAGTGTGTGTATGTATTTAAAACTGGGAGAAAATGCCAAAGGTATTTGTCTGTCCTATCAAAATGTCCTTCAGAAATGAATGGAGCATAGACCAAATGGCTCAGCAGATTAAAATGTCTGCTTAGGCAGAGGCAGGGGCTGGGAGTTTCATTACCTGGGCTGCCACGCTGGACCTGCCCCCAGGGTGTGCTGAGATGGTAACTGAGACTGGAGGTTGTGCCACGCACCTGTGCGAGGCTGTAAACAGAAGGATCAACATGAGTGCAATATGCACAGCGAGACCCTATAGACTCTGTAGATTCTTTCTCTGTAAAGAAAGAAATAAAAGAAAAAAGAAGAAAGAAAGAAAAAAGAAAGAGAAAAAGAAAGAATGAAAGAAAGAAAGAAATGGAAAACAGAACCACGAGATGAGAAATATTATTGACAGTCATTACAGATAGTATTTAAAGGTATTATCCAGCTTCCATGTTTCAAGTGAAAACAGATCTACACATGAAATGAAGAACACTAGGTTTGATAGGTGTCTGAATTCATCTATTGCTGCTTATGTATAAAGTACATTTAAATAACTGACTATATAATAGAAAGATGGAAAGTGTATGGTAGAACTCAATAAGAATGCGTAGAAGTAAAATTCAGAAACAGCACATGAGACTTAAAGAGTAGTGCTGTTGTAAGATTCTTATATATGTAAGGGCATATCATTAAATTGAACTCACCATTTACTTAGTGCTTCCAGCATTTCTGTATCTCTCTTCTGGAAGGGTTTTATGGCTAAGATTCCATGAATTAGATTCGGTCTTTCAAAATTCTTTTCACTTTCTTCTGAGGTTAACTTGGAGAAACTGCCAAGACTTTTTATTTGAGTAAGGATCATATTGTAATATCTGTGCTTTGTAAAGCTGATTGGAGCAATGACTGCCTTCAATTCTCTTCTTTTCAACATCATGAATTAAAAATTTACAGTTGAAAATAAAATGTTCACCACTTTTTTCCTGCCTTGATTGTAATACTTCCGTCATTTCATATCATCTTTCAATACTATTTCATGTCTCTATCTATATGCATATTTGAAATTCTCATAAACATAAGTTCAAATATCTTTAGAAAATACTCATATGCAGCATTATTACTTCTTTGCAGCACTACAAAGCAAAGAAATGCAGTTCCCCTCTTATTAAGGTAGCAAACTTGGAAGATCAAATCAACAAAATAGCATTGGAGCAGGGAAAATATTTAGGTCTCAGTTGCTTTAATTGGACATTTATATTGATCAGATTAAATGTCCAATGGCTCTTCTAAACAGGTTGAGAATAAATTTAATGATTCAATCTCAAGAGGAGGTTTGGTTTAATGCAATTAGCAAGAAAGAAGATCATGCTCATTTTATTAGAAAGAGATTTCATTAATGTGTTTAAACTACATGATGTAATTCAAAAATAGTTTGCTGAGTTTATATCTTAAGTATATTCATGCTATAGGTGCATGAAAACACAAACATACATACACACATATATTACTACAAGATTTATAATAAATATATGAATGCATTGTTATGAAAGGAAAGATTTAAAAGAGCATTTGATCAATGAAACATAAAATATCAATCCATAAACATATATACTCAGCATAAAAAGACACCAATGAGAATTATGAAGAATACCTCTGGTAGCTAGATTTTCAAAGTACTTTTTTCCTTAATAATTGTTCACATTTTAGCATTTTTTTTCTTTGAAACCATTTTTTAAATTATCAGAGACAATTATTAGACCCTTTGGGTTTACAATTAATTAATTTTATTTGTTGGCTTACATTCTAACATACATGTCCTGTGAAACTGTGGATATAATCCACAAACTTAGACAAGTTATCTGGATCAAGTATGAACTATATTTAGCCAATTATTCTTCACAATAGTTATTGATGTCCTTCTATGCTGAGTATATATGTTTATGGTTGATATTTTATGTTTCATTGATCAAAAGCTCATAAATATTTCCTGAGTGCATTAATATATTTATTATAAACATTGTGATACTGAATTTATTTCATAGTGAAAAAGATTTATTTTCATTAGCATTTTTATATATTGTTCTACCCAGTAGGCATGTAATTGTGTGCTGATACATTACTAAAGATTGTTGAAAGTATAGTTGTTTGGTTCTATTATAATTGTGAAATTGTATTAATATTTTTGAATTAATGGCTGAAGAGATTATGAATAACAATATGTTTTCACCTGCTGTTATCTCTCTACATGGTAAAGAGGTTTTACAAATTTATCTATTAACCAGGAAAGAATTGTCTTCTTTTAATACACTGTCATTTGTCCGAAGTCACTAAAAGGATGATTGGAAAACTTACAACAGAGTAATGAGTTCATACTTAATACTTTATTTCCCATAAAATTTATTATTAGCATCATTAAAATGCTATGTGAACCATGATTTTATTATGTTCTTCTAATAATCAACATAAACTATTCAATTTTCCCTTATCTTCATTTATATTTGAATTTTATATGCAACATATTGTGATGATCAAATTATGTAATTGTTTTCTGACTTCACATTTTGCAACTGAAATATAAAAAACAGAACATTTAAATAAGAAACAAAGCTCAATGAAAATATAAATTATTGTAAAATTATAATTTACATTAAATATGTGGTAAAATTAGTGACATTATAATATGATAGTAACAGAAATAATGGTGATCAACAAGGCCTATAGGTTAGAAAGACTAGAAGTTAACAAGGAATAGCTATAGAACTCCAGGGGTACAAAATGAAAATATTCTACAAATCTGTAGCACAATAATTTAAAGATAATTAGTAATACTGACCTATGAACTTAAAAGTATGAAGAAACATCTAATATTTAGTACTCTTTGTGATAACAGTCATTGATATACTTTTAAAAAAACATTGGTAGCATTCATTAGTTAGAATTTTTTCAAAATGTCGCTTTTTTACAATTAACAAGAGGTAATTCAAAAAATAAAAGAACTAAATCCCAGCCCAACATATCATAGTATTTCCTATATGAACTTCACTTGATTTATTCTGTACTCTGAAACATCTTGACTCTTCCCATGCTTCCGTTTTCATATTTTTTGGACATCTAGATGTAGTCTCTTTTAAATAATAACATTCATGTTCAGTGTATTCAGTTATTATATGTTCTTGTAGATGATTTAAAAATATTTCTTTTTCTCTGATACATCTACTGGGCCATACATAAATCAATTTTATTTGCCTATACAAATAGGTTTTTCACACACACTATTATCTTCAAAAGTGTGGTTTTTTCCATGATATTTTCTTTTTTTTAAATGGTTATAAACCCTTCAGAGTCAGTAACCAATGATTTATACAACTGCTTTCTCAAGATCATAATTAATACATAACAAGCTAACAGAAAATGAGGTGCAATGGATTTATAGAGGGGAATTACAAAGTGAATAAGAATCTATTATTTTTATAATTATGCAACTTCTTTTGCTATTGAGTAATTAGACAGACACAAGTGTTAAATATCCACTTCTTTGTATGAAGTTTTTATAAAAATATGAGGCTATGTTATAGACATATGCCATATGGTGCTATAAATACATTACCACACTTACAAACTCCCTCACTTTCCTCATTCCTTGGTCACCTGCTTTTTAATTTCAGTAGCCTTGTGCTGTAGGAGAATCTGTGCTCCTCTGCCGCTTATACTGGATCATGTTAATGAAAGACAATAAGACAATTCTCATGTCTACCTAGTAATTTTGAGCTGGGATTGTGTCCAACTCTGAGTCTGTTTAATTCCTAAAGGAGTCTTGAGGAAAATATTCTTGCACTTAAAAATAGTCATAAAAGTATATTATAACTTCTAACATTACTTAAGGCAAGAATATGATGCTTGGAACTGGAGATCAGTCTTAAAAACTTTAGTGGAAAGCAAGAAAATCAGGGAAAAATGTATATACACATCTTCAAAGTTAGAAGAAGTATGACTATTCATTGAAGCTGATGAATACATACCTCACCTCAGCACATGTTCAAATTTAAGAGATGCCTATAAGTCGAAACATCAAATTGTCACGTTCTTTCAGAGTTGTGTTCTCTGATATTTTGAGATAGGCAACTTCAGTATGACATAATGTAGTGGAACACAGGAAGAAAAACTATCACTTCGTGGTTTTTTTTGTAGAATTTATCACTGTTCTGTGCTTAAAACTAATACATATGCCCAACATAGATTGCTTTTTGCTTTGCAGATGATTTGTGCAGTTCTCATGGACATTTCTCAGAGGCTGAAATAAAGTAAATGTATAAAAAAAGAGCAACGAAAGAAAAGCAACAAAATGAAACTAAATAAGGTCTATTCGGCAATGGCAATGTCATAATGGCTTCACAAATCTCATGGCATGCCTCTGACTTTAAGCCTGGTATTACCTGTAACCCATTAACATTATTCTCTAATTCCTGTATACCAGAACTTGCTGGAACTGAAAAATCAAAGGCAGGAAACCCAATCCTCCAAGAGAAAAACATTTGGTACTGTCTAAAGTAATAAGAAAAAAAGTATTGCTCTTAGTTTTTGATGCTGGACGTTCTACCACAGCTAATCTTTAATTATCATCCTTCCTGGAAATCCATAATTATTAATAGACATACATTGTATGTCTGTTGAACTCATAATTATTACAGGTCAACCTAAATCCACATTGCTCTCCATGATGCTCTTAAAAAATGAAAGGAAAAATTTATTGGACATTTTATAACTGGTTGTAGCTGCTATTGGAATTTAAATGAAGAAGACAATGCATGACACTAAGAAATGTGAGCAATGTTGAGATTTTAAAAAGGCTGACATAAAAATAGAGAAAACATGTGTTTTGCAGTGATTTAACACAATTACTAGATTAATATACACAAAATGGAATGGATTATAAGACAATCTGTGCCAATTTAGGCTATAAGTATGGAGAATAATAAATAAACAGGAAGAAGCCAATGTAGAAAATTTAAAAAAATCAATTCTGAAAATTTCTATAGGAAGAAGGAAAGACAGTCGTACCCTCAGTCTAATTTTGTTTTATCAAGGTAATGAACTTGCAAATGAGGGTTTGTAAAGGTCAGTAAGATCATAAAATCAACAAGTTGTAAAATTGAAGCTTTGAAACAGATCTTCATGCAAAAATGTTATAGCCTGTTACAATTAGAAAAGAGCATCTTAAGTAAGACAAGAAAACATAAATCTTAAAGTTCTTTCTAAAAGCTATTTAAGATAATGAGGGGTCATATAATGTAAGGCCTTATTACAATAGGGAGAGTAGAAATACAATACAATGAATACATTTCTAGAGATCTGTATTAATGAAAAGATGAGAGTTATATGAATATATAATTTGGATAAAGAGTAAAGAAAAATGTTTTGAAGCCAAGAATGATAATATTACACTCAGTTTAAAAATATTTTTAATAATTACTGTTTTGGCATACATCTGTATGTTCCCCAAAAGCCCTGTGAGCTCATAGGTGAGGCTATTGGAGTCCGTGTACTTAGAGTGCTGAAATGTTAATTACAGGTTCAATACTGGAATTAGGGGTGTATATACTACATTAGTCCACTAATTGGTTTCTCATAGTCATGGAAGAGTTTATCAGGATGCTCCATTCTGAGTATATGTGGCACCGCTCCAAAGATTTATAGCCTGGATGGGATAAAAGAGAAAGGGAAGCTTGTTGTTTGCTGCTTAAGGCCTCCTGCCTACTGGGCCTCGAACTGTTTCTTCTTAGTAATGCCTCTCTGCCATGCCACCTTGGGGCCAGCTGACTGAACTGAAACCTCTACAGACTGCTAGCTAAAATCAACCTTTCCTCTTTTAACCTGTGGGTATTCGGTATTGCTTCTACAATGAGAAAACTAAACAAGAAATACTGCTATAAAGATAAGAGAACACTGTAAAAATGAAAACATGTATAACAATAAATATTTTGCCAATCTTTATTTTGCACCATTTTAATCACTCACAATTAGGCTTGCACTAAGGAATGCCTAATAAGCACTCAATATTTTTTGATTAAAGATATTGTATTGTTAGTAGCCTTATAACAGTATTAAAATATTACCTCTTTGATCAAAATCTAATTAAATTCCTCTGAAAACTTTATGAACTAAGTCCAAACTTTTAAATATTTATAGTCACTTATATTTACCAATATTTAGCAAGAATATAACTATGCCTGTTTATCTATCCTGCATATCCCATTACCTTCAATTTCTGATTGGGTTCTGACCTTTCAGCATTCTCAAGAAATATTCAGTCACTCTGGCATGACTTTCACAAGAATCCTGTTAGGTAGATTTAGGCCAAATCCTCTTTACTCCTTTAGTTTGCTCATAATAATTGTACTTGAACCCCATTGCTTTCTTAGCTTTACATCCTAACTTTTCCTTACATTGTCTGAAATTGAACCTAAACTTTCTCAACATACTCCCAAATCCCGTAACTGTGATTGCATGTATATTTTACAATTAATCTTGATATGTAATTGATATGCTACTATCTTGGATTAAGAAATGCCTAGATTAGTAGACTATATTCCTGAGTGTTTCCATGTAGATGATGAAAAGGTGGCCATAGGTGTTACATACAGTTCTTTGCTCATTTCTCTCTGGCACTGTGCCCCTGCTCTCCTTCATGGATGCCATGAAATGAGAAGCTTTTCTCTGCTAGGTCCTTCCACAATACTGTTTTTCCTTGAAGTTGGATAGCTGTGTGCTAAACTGACTCTGGCTAGAAGCCAAAATGAACATTTCCTTGTCTAAGGTGTGGGTCTTTGTCCACGTGATGGGATGTTTTCTAATACAGAAAATTGATACCAGAGAAATGGGTTCTTTCTATGACTATTTTTGACCATGTGATTAGAAGTCCTTGATTTTGTTTTTTGAGAAGACTTTAGAAACGTGTAGAGGTTCAGACCAGAGAAGCTTTAGAGTACTGTAAGATGACTGAGCTCAGAGAACCAGAATGCTGATAAGAATGTGGATAATAGAGGTGAAGCCTATAAAATTTCAGTTGGAAACAGAACTCCATTTTCATTCTGGCTAGAGGCCATGTGTACTTTATCATGGTAGAAAAACTTGTTAATATTTTGTTCATATCCTGAAATTTTGTATGATTGTTAAATTAAGGGCAGTGAAGAAATTAATCTGGTAGAGGAAATGTCAAGACAGCCCAATGTTCAGATTGTAGCATAGGTAATTCTGACTGCCATTACCCAAATTTACAATGAGAATTAGGGTCAATAAGAAAAGCAGATATATTTTAAAAGCTTAAGTTTTGAACCAGAATGAAACATGTTTAACTATGGGACCAACATAGATATGGCTGATAAAGACATAAGAATCAAAGAAAAGAAAGCAACTACTTTCCCTAGCAATGAAAAAGATGATGAGTGTCTCAGAGCTCTGTAAGACTGCATCTACTTTAGCCTCAAGCATAGAAGATATCAATTTTCATTTGAGAAGAAAGGCAATAAGACTCCTACTAGAGAAGGACCCCACTTGTTCCTTGGGACTCATTTTTCCAAGCTTTATCCATCTAGATGATCAGAGAACAATGCAACTGTTTCCTAGAGGTGTTTCATTACTGCCCATCTAATGGCAGACCTTGGTGTCATATGCATGATGCTGATTTGAATTCTTGTGTCTCCTAAGATATTAAAGAAAGGTCTGAGAGACCAGGTCAGGAACCATGACAGGGATAAATGCAAAGCTATGGGAATGAAGCCAACAGTGAAGTGTAAACACTAAGAATTTGGCAATGTCAGGAATCTGGAGCATCTCCTGAGGCAAGTTATGACCTCAGAGTGGAGCCAGCCTAAGTGAGAGGCTGTGTGCACCACATTCATCAACATGTCTGCAATGAACATCACAATACTAAGTGCCCTGGAGGCCAGATATGGGCTGTGGGACTTAATGTTCGTCTTGCTTTGTTTGGGTCTTGCTTTGTCAAATTCTTTTCTATTTTCATGTCCCTCCATCTTTTTCATCATTTATTTATTTTGGTACAGGGTCTTGCTATGCAACTCATATTCCTAGTGATCCTCCTGTCTCATCCTCCCAAGTGCTGGGATTTACAGGTGTGTGCCACCATGCCCGGTTTTGGTGGCCCACATGGTGTGGTGCTGGAGACTATGCCAGGTCCTTGCACTTGCCAAGAGGATGCTTAGACCAACAACCTATCTCCAAACCCCACATCCTTCCATCTTGGAGTGGTAACATTTATGCTGTGCCATAGATTATGTCTCAGAATTATGTGTCTTATTTTGCTGTTTACAGAGATTCTAGTTAACAGTTTGTCTAGAGTCTTGCGAGAGATTATCACACTTGATCTTAGCCAAAAGACTGAGAAGCTACTGGAAAAGATTATTACTTGGATTTCTGAAAAACAAAAATATCAAGTTGTTAAGATTTTTGTGAAGGCATTATTGCATTTCTAGCTTTACATGGGGTAATTATGCTCATGTTAAATAGAGTCATGAATGTACTACTGCTCTTTCTGGATCTTAAGTATTGTTTAAGAGAGAGTATTCAAGTATAAAGTTTACAAGTGGTGAGTTATGACTACTAATCTTGATATGCCAGCCTTACTGCATTAAAAATGCATAGCAGAGTGCTCCAGCATGCTCCCATGTGTGTCTGGTTGGGAGAAGGAGGTCTGGTCTTGGATAGGACCATCTATACCTAGGAACTTTGCCATTCCACTCCTACGCTGTCCCCCTTCTTCGCCTTCTGGCTGCACTGAACTGCAGGCACTTTCACTGCTCTGTTTCTGCCTGCACCCAGCTCATTATGAATTTAAGTTTTCTTTAATAATAAACTTCCTCACCTTTAAGACATAGGGATCAGGTATTTTGTCCTATAGTTGAGAAAATACCCAATACACTATTCTTGAATAAATCCTTCTTTAACATGTTTAAGAAAGCCCAGAGGGAACAATATTTGTAGAGGCAGAGGAAGGCTTTAAGAAATCTGCACTCCCAGAAGACATTTTCTTAATAAATATGATATATGACAGTGAAATAAATTCATGAAAGAGGTAACAATAGTACTTTCCTGAGGCCTAATATATTTTGTGTATGAAAAAAATTACATATAGGCAGCTTATAAGTACTGCACATCTACATACCATTGTACCTGTTTGTCCACTACAAATAAATGTGCAGATTTAATTGTAATTGAATTCACAGAAAAATTAAAGAAACTATTTTAAACCTTTATTATATTTTATCTCTGTAGTAAACACAGTTCCAGATGACTGAATTGAAATTTCTTTCTAAAGTCTAAGAATGAGGAATGCATGAATATAGCAAGAAAACTTGGTAAGTGTTTATTTCTCTGAGAAACTCCTAGTGCCTTGGCATGTCCTGGGAATGTGGCCTATTTTATCGTAAGGAGGTAGCCTCACCTAGCCAAGGGCTTTCAAGGGTGACTCATTTTTGCAAACAGCCTTGAGAGATCATTTTATTACAGCTTAGTCTAAGGTAATGTCAGAAAATGTGAATAGAAACTCACCAGAGGAGAAATGCAAATGCTCCGAATAGATGCGAGAAGACTTTTGCATTCAGCATTTCTTAAAGCTCTTTACAAGCATCAGCTTCTGTAATTAATCCTCTCAACTTTCCTTTAAGTCATATTTCATTATCCCTGATTTGTAAGCATAAAACTATAACACCAAGAAAATGCATAGCTTGCATGTTCAGTCACATCTTTTTAAAAACATTTTTAAACATTATTTTTATCATGTTAGTCCCCTGTTTGGGAGACCTGCTTCTTTTTCCTTCTCACTTCTAAATCCTTATAGCTCTACCTCTACCTAAAAAATATAGCCTGTGAATAGGCAAAATGTGTCCAAGTATCAGCTAATGACTTGTGGTCTGTCAAGTCCCTAGATAGATCCTGAACTGTAATAATATTCTTTACTTTTATAAATGCCTTTATCATAAGTACTATCCTCATTATGCATTCATATTTGCATAACATCTTCCCTTAGTTTATTTTCTATGACGATTTACAATGAATTTCCTATGTAAGAGAATCAGATGACAACATTGTCCTCTCTGTGTGTTTCATCTGTTAAGTAAGCTTCTCAGATAAATAGTAAAATATCTTATTTTGAACTCAATTGAGTATGACGATGTTTATCAAGTATACAATCAATAATTATTTGACATGTTTTCATAAATACTTTTTCTGTCACATAACTATCTTATGATGTAGATATCATTATTCTTTTACAAAATACAATACTTTATCTTTTACATCAAATGTAGGAACAAACAAATTTTCTAACACAGCAGTGTCAAGAGTTGTACTTTCAGAACACATGATGGTCTTGTCAATTTAAAACAATTATTGTCATTGTTGGCTTGATTGAGTCCTTTGCTTTTTCCCTACAACAAAATACCAAGTTATTGGTATACTTTTGACAAACTTAAGCTTTTAGTGACATTAGTTTTACAGGGTACAAAGATAGGCCAATTGTGCTGAAAATCATTGTCAGGAAGAATCAAAATACCAAGATGAATATCACAAAGGTATTATCTATACGCTGTCTCTAACACTATAACACAGACTGGGTGGGTTGAAGAAATATATTTTTTTATAAAGTTGGAAGCTAGCAATCTGGGATGGAGGTCTTAACAGACCTGATTATTCCCAGTGTTTCTTTTTGTTTGCTGATGCCCCAGCGCTTCTTTGAGCCTTCATTTGTTCTTCTCCTGCATGTGCACATATCCCAATCTCCTAGTCTTAGGAGAATCTGAACCATGCTGGATTAAAAGAATCATATTAAGGAATTCAGTGGAGCTTAGTTACCTCTTTGAAAATTGCATCTCCGATTATAATCACACAGAAGTACTTGTTCGGATTTTAACAAAGTTTGGACCACCAACAGCGGAAGTGCCATGCCTGAGCACTAAGGGCCAAGGAAGATCAGAGTTTGTCAGAGTCACATAGGCTGCCCAGAATACACAAAAGTTCTTTGGGATTTTAACACACAAATTTTGTTAGGACACAGTGTAGCTTATGACAAAATAGTGATTCATTTTTGTAGTTAAATACACAGTGTATGTAGCTTTCTTCCAAGGAATAATTTATACACTGAGAGACTTTAGTTAAATGTTTATTCTGAACAATTTCCTCATATAATCATTTTACAAAATGGAGATAAGCCAGAGAAGATAAAATTCAAAGAGAAAACTTTTATAGAAAGAGGTAAATTTGTGCCAGTTTTTTTTTTTTCAGTTTTCTACAAAAATATAATCCCATTTGGCAGAAGTCCAAGCGAGAAAAAGAAAACTTAGACTGTTATTTTGCTTTAGTTCATCTATCCATCTGCTTGCATGACTCCTGGGACATTGTTTTCCAAGTCCAGGACTACTAATGCCAGAAACATGGTACTCGGGCTGAAGGTATCAATGCTTAGCCAGTTTCAGTATAAGAAGCTATGACACTGGCACAATACATATTTTTACATATGATTACTTTACTTACCCAAACCTACATTTTTCCATAACACTGTCTGTAAGTACTTTTTACTTTTCAGGTTTTAGCCTATTGTGCTTTGTGTAAAGACCAATAATCTAGTTTTTTTTTATTTATTCATGTAAACGCAGAGTTGCTGAAGCTCTTACATGATCCACTGCAGTATTCTTTTTTTACAGTAGTTTTCTTTGAGAAAATATATTTAGTGAGCAGCTATCCATGTCCTATACTTTCCAAAACTTTCTTTAGAACTGATTGCATTTGAAAGCAATCATCAATCTTTGCTTAAGATATTACAAATTTATTAAAACTTTATATTCATTAAAAATTTCCAGTTTTATTGAGCTACTGGTACCACATAAAATTGAATATATTTATGCATATGGTGTAAAACATGATGTTTTGGGATGTACATAATACATTGCAAAATAACTAGTACTATTGATTAATACGTTAAACTCACACAGTTACCATTTGAGTGTGTTTCTTGTTTGTGTGAAGAATGTTGAATGTCTGTACATTAAAATAGTACAATACCATGTAATTAATTATATTTACTGTGTGTGTATATTTGTATCTCCAAAACTTACAAAAATCTTGTGTAGTTGTAACTTTCCATCATTTGGCCAACATTTCCCATATCCTCCAACTTCCATTTTCTGATAGCTATCATTCAAGTACTTTTTCATCTGTTTCCTGGCTTTCCATTCCATATGTGAACAGGGTCATGTAGTATGAGTTTTGGTGGTTGGCTTATTTCACTTAGTATAATTCCTCTTAAGTTTCTTCCATGTTGCTATAAATGAAAGGACTATCTTCTTTTTAATTCTAATAATATTCTGAGTGGATCACATTTTCTTTATCCATTCACTTACTGATTAGCGCTTAGATTTAGGGGCTTCCTTTCTTGAATTCTACAATCAACAAAAGGATGTAGATACCTTTTTGAGACAGATAGTTCAGTTGCTTAGATATCAAGTTGTGCCAGATAATGTACCCATCTCTCATTTTTATTTTGCAGGGAAATTTCCATTTTCTATTCCATAATGTCTGTATCCATACACAATACCATGGGGGCTGGGGAGATGGATCAGAGGAATAAGCGCTTACCTGCAAACCCAATGGCCTGAGTTCAATCCCCGGTTCTGAAAAAACAAAACAAAACAAAACAAAAAACAATACCATGAACAGTGTGAAACACTTCATTTTCCTCCACTTTCTCATCTACACTTGATATGTTTTGGTGTTGTCTGTACTTGTAAGATGAGTTTCAATGTGTTCTTTCTTGAGTTTTCTTGAGTTTTTGAGCATTGGCATTAGAATTTCTTTAAATATTTATGAAAAATCAACCAGTGAAACCATCTGATTTAGGGCTTTTTTCTTTTTAAATAATTTTATTGAGAAACAAATGGCAATGAGACATTTTCAAACTTATTACTGTCACAGTTTCAATAATTAATACGCTGCATATTGTCTTAGTGGTTATTCATTGTACAAGATGCAGACATGATATCCTGCCCACAAACAGTACTTGAACAAATCTCGCTATTCCATGATCCAAGAGGATGCAGCTGTGTACCTATCCTAACTATTTTTGAACATACAGATAAAAATAGTTCTTCATTTGTATCCCCCTTTTTTGTTTAGTTTTGTCAGAGAAGGGTATTCCATTCTCATTTAAATAGTGTAGGTGTAGGGCTTTTTTCTTGGGAAGTTATTAATTTCTGATTTAGGGGCCAGCCAGATAGCCCAGCTGATGAAAGTACCTGCAAACAGGCACAGGGGCCAGAAGTTAAATCCCCAGGCCTTCTGTGCTGACCCTGCCCCCAGGGCATGCTGAGACAGCAGTTGAGACTGGGCGTATTGGCGTGAGTCTGTAGTCCCATCATCTGGGAGGTTGTAACAGAAGAATAACTATGGGTAGAATATACTAGTGAGACTCTGACACCCTGTAGACCCTTCTCTAAAATAAAAAAATAAATAAAAAATAAAAAGTTATGATTTGTTGTCATATGCTTAACTTTTTGTTTCTGCATGATTCAGTTTAGGTAGGTGAATATTTCTAGAAACACAATAATTTCTTCTAGGTTATATCATTCATTAGTGCAAAATTGTTCAAAATAATATATAGCTATCTTTTATATTTCTTTGATATTGATTTTGATTGTTTTATCCATAATATGTAGAATCCTGTTATTTAATTAGTTGATCTACATTTGGTCAGTATTGTATTTTGAATCACAAATTTCTCAGTTTCATAGATTTTTCACTATTATTTTTTCATTATTCATTTATGTTTAGTTTGAGCTTTATTTCTTTCCAGCTGCTGTAAAGGGCTTTTTTTGTAACTCTTCCTTTTCAAAGTCCAAGTGTAAACCTATATTATTTGAGGCTTTGCACTTGATCTTAATGTAAACATTTGTCACTCTATCCTTCTTTCTTGATACTTATTTTGCTCTATCACATACCATTAAAGTACAGAATGCACAAAGTAATTTTAAATATGAAGTTTAACTACATTCACTTTAAATCAGAGTTCATATACAGTCTGACAGTGAATGAATGTATATGATTATCTAATGCAAATGGTAACTAAAAGAAAGGAGGGCACTACACTTAAAACAGCCAAAGTAAAATATTGTTAGAGTACCAAAAAAGTCATTATGGTAATGAGAAAAGGTCTAGTCATGAAAAGAATGCAATAACTGTGGATTTAATTGCTTTTACCTGTATGAATAAAGCAAATATTACATACCTAAAACACAAAAATAAATATCAATATAATAATATTAGGGGACTTCAAAAACTCATTTTTAAGATGGGTTGATCATCCAGTCTGTATTAGACAGAAATTAATACACACAATTAGTGGATTATATAATCAGACAGACAGAAAGAAAGACTGAAAGAAAGAGAAAGAAAGAAAGAAAGAAAGAAAGAAAGAAAGAAAGAAAGAAAGAAAGAGGTTGTTAAAGAGGATTTGCAGCTCACATGAGGCAGAGAAATCATACAATAGGTTATTTGCAAGCTGGAGAATTTTGAAAAGCTCATATTATTTAGTGTAAGTCCGATGGCCTTAGAACCAAGAAAAATAATGTTGCAACTTTGAGGCCAAAATCCCAAGGACCTGAAGGGCAGCAAGGAAGTTATGAAGCTTGTACAATAGCAAGAGTTCAAAGAATCTGGAGTTCTGATACCAAAGACAAGCACAAGGTTTCTGATTTGATGTCTATTCACATTGAGGATGGGATTTCCGTACTCATTCCAATGACTGAAATGTCTGTCTCAGATAAACTGTGAAAGAGTTTTTTCTTTTAATCAGATATCTGCATAACAATTAATTCAATTAAAGTGACATCCAAAATCAACTATGACATATACAGAAAATCAACAGGGAAAGAGTAATATTCAATAAAGCTTAACCAAATTAAACGAACCTTACACACAAACTCAGAAGATTCCATTCAACAATAAGAGAATGCTCATTAATTTTAAGAGCACATTGGACATTCTCAAGGTAGCTCATGGGCTGTACTGTCAAACAAATTGATAGAGTCAGATGCAGTTACACATATAATCTTTGCACTTAGAAAGCAGAGGTAGGAAGATCACTGTGAGTTTGAGGTTGGCTTGCGTTATATAATCAGTTCAAAGCCAGCCTGCACTATGTAGTAAGACTCTTTCTCAAAAAACAGACACAAAAATTTACACAAATAAAAATAAAACACATTTAAGAAAATTAAAATTGTATCAAGTATTTTTTTCAGGGGCTCAGGAGATGGCTCAGTGGAATAAGTGCTTCCGTGGCAAGCTCAAGGGCCTGAGTTCAATCCCCAGTCCCTCCCCCCCAAAAAAAATCAAGTATTTTTCCAACCACAATGATATATATATTATACATATATATAATATATATATATTATACATATATATAATATATATATTATACATATATATGTATAATATATATATATATATATGATAGATGGAAATAAAACAATGTTCATTTGAGCAACTGATGAGTTAAAGGAGAAATCAAAAAATATTTTGAAATGAACAAAAATGGAAACAATATATCACAATTTTGCTTGGCTTGCTGAGTAAAACATAAATCTGAGATATTGAGTATATTTAATATTGTATCATACAGATAATTCGAAAGTCATTTTTATGCAACTTAAGTGTAGCTATACCTGCTATATACCTGTAGTGTTTATATGAATTGCTAAAACAAAAATCCTTGATGATAAATTATTGTACCTATGGATTCCCATGTGTTCCTATGGAAGTATGCATGGATGTACCTGTTTTGGAGCAACATGCACATTTTCCTACAATAAAAATGTATTATATAGTTTCAATTTTTATTCTCTAACATTTATTTATTTATTTATGTTTGGTCTTTCAAGACAGGTTCTCACTACGTGGTTCAGGCTGGGCTAAAGCTCACTTTATAGCACAGGCTGGTCTTGAACTCACAACAATATTCCTGCCTCTGTTTCTTGAGTGCTGGCATTACAGATATGCATATTGTTTAATTCCTAAAGGGAGATATACATATACATTTTTGGTATACTTATACTTTATAATAAGGTAAATATTTTAAGTGTTGAAATAATCTCATTTGTATTTCTAAATAATATAATAAAAATCTACAATATTTAATGACTTTATGAAGTACATTAGCTCTCTACATAGAAAGTAGCAGTGGACTCCATGGAATTCTTATTTTTATCAAATATCAAATAACCTAATAATATTTTTCATTGAAATTTTCTTATAGTTACTCTTTCCTCTAAATATTCTAAATAGCTTTTCAAATTAATTATTCCTGATGTAGCGCTATGGCCATAGTTTAGTTTTCTTGTTCCTTTTTATTACACAATTGCATCAGCTCCCTGTATACAGGTTTTTACTAAATAATGCCCTCTCAGTCTTCCTAAAATTCATGACATTTCGTTTCATGTTGTGTTGTCCATTAAGCAGATCATGCACTCAGATAATCCATTTTCCAGACTCCTGCTCCCAACATGTCCCTGAGCTGGCACAGGCAGTCACACATTGGACTTGTCATAAAACCATCATTTGATGGTCAAAATACATACGGAATGTGTTGGGAGCTAATATTTTAATTTATATTTTGACTTATTATTCAGATACTCTACAGAGATTATTTGGACATAGTACAGTCATTTTGAGAGCATAAAAATATCTAGACTTTACATGAAGAAGACATGGAAGATTAGGTTTAATGGCATGCAAGAGAGACTGAGTCTGTAGTAACATAGAGTGCCTAGAAATGAAATCATCTTCTGAGAATATCGTTTTATAGACTTTCATTTTAGTTTTTCAAAAGAGGATACAAAAATATTTTTAAAATATGATTTATACAGAATTTCACCGAACAAAATGTTAGGAATTCAACCGTGGTGGTCATATTGCATACGGTTGAATTCAAATTGGTTGCTCAGATTATCAGATATATGCTAAATTGGTCACAACATTGTAAAACATAAATAAAAGGAGAGGAAAACTTGAGCATTCACTGCCCTTTTCCATAGACCAGCAGATATCAGCACTAAAATTATCCAAGCTATTATATATATGCTGTGTATATATTTTATTTCTCCTTTCTTTTCCCCCTTCCCTCATCCTAGCTATTTTTAGACTTTCTGATGCACTATTTTAGACTTTTGTTCTTTTTTCACAAAATTGATGTTACAAGGACTGTTAACTACTTCAGCTTAATTTTTTTATTTTAATAACATTTTAAAGCTTTCATATAAATCCATATGGGATATTCGTTTTCATAATATATATTCTCAAAATACTATATTTTTCTTTTGCTTCAAAAACATTGACATACATAGAATAAATATTTACATTTTTTATTCTAACTTAGGTGATACTGTATATTTTGATGCAGCAATCCAAAATTTTACTATGAAATGTTACATAATACTTAAATAACTTTTTGTCTTCTAGCTTAAATTTTATTGTAGTCCATGAAAACCTTCCTCACTCCTTTGAAGCATTGTATTTGTATACAGCTGTGCTTCCCTAGGAAAGGAATTCCAGGATGACCTTTTTCTCAAGATATTTTCATCTGCATTTTTCCTGTTCCTTGGTGCCACCTGAGATTTTCAGTCCAATGAAAGCAAGCTGACAATATGGCAACAGATCATTCTGCCAGTTTTCGAGGCTTCGTAGCTGTACCAGGCCTGGTCATTCCAACTCTTGCTTAACCTGTCTATGTGCTATGTCCTGGAGTTTTCCCCTTCAGATTTGCTGATGGAATAGTGCTTCAGCATCTGAGGTGGAAACTGGAGGAAGATTTTGTGACTCAGTCTGAAAATGATCTGCGGTTTGTCTCTCTTGTAAGGATTGTTGCTTTCAGGGCAGCCACGAACCATATGACAGCATAGAAAGAGGTATTTGCTTCTTCTTCCAGGGTGTAGCTGGGTTTTTCTCAACTTTTTTCAAATTTTCTTTTTTCAGTTTTCCAAATTTATCATTTACCACCATAACACATTTTGAATTTTAATCCTGAGTCAGTATTTCAACTGTTTAATAACTTATTTAAATTATAAATTTATTTCCCGTTAATAATAAATTTGTGATTCATCTTTTGTAGTTCTTATTTCCCTTCAGAGTCTTACATATTTTTAACATTATGTTTAGTGGCAGATATTGTAACTAATTACTAATGGCACATCTTAGGGAGTTTTTTCTTCAAAATATTCTTTTGACTTGGTTTTGCGTGTTATTTTGTATCAGTTTTATTAAACTATAGCTTTTGGGCCTGTTAGATAGGTCAGTGGACTACAGTGCCTGCTTAGGAAAGCTTAGGCAGGTGCAGGGCTCATGGTTTAATCCCCAGCACCACACGTACTGCCGGTCCTGCCACCAGAGGGCGCTGATTCCACCACACAAAATAAATAAATAAACAAACGAATGAATGAATGAACGAATGCTTTTGCTTTAATTTCTCCTTATTTGTCCTTGGTTTTATTAACAACTTCACAATGCTTATTTTTACACTGTGAGTTTAATTTCTGACAATGTCCTTCTGTTTTTCAACACATCTATTTTGATTGTTCTTAAGCAAGGGCTTAATTATCCTTACGTTTCACATGTGTTCATAATCTTTTAATTAACTTCTCCAACATCACAAAGGTAATATAAGGCTTAGCTGGAATTAGAGTCATGTCTAATTCATTCATAATTATGCTCTATATCATAATATTAATGAAATTTTAGCATTTATGAGATGGTTTGACAGTACTTAGGAAATACCAGGAACTGTTTTACTAACTTTCACTAACTGATCTCCTGCCTAATTTCCTTTCATGATCAAACATGCTGCTTCTAAACAATACATGGTGTCGTTTCACAAAAAAGACTGTACTCTTGAAAATAACAAATATAATTCTCTTTTTGTGCCAACCCCTGTCTAATATAGGAACATTAAAAAATTTCAAGCTGAGTTCGAATTTTTATTTGCTACTTTTGTCTCTTTTGTTTGCTAAATAAACAAAATATCTCCAGAAGTAAAAAACAAAAACAGAAAGAAAATCGTACTCTTCTTTCAAGTTCTTTCAATTCAAAGTTAAAAATAGATATTTCTATCAGGCTACTGAGATTAAAATATCCTTAAACATAGGAGCTAAAGCATTTGAAGTAAAAGAGTTCTGGATAGTTATTTCTGAAGATAATACATTAGAATTTTTATATCAGGAAAATAACCCAGCAGTTTTCCTATGTGAATGACACCTATAAAATTAGCCTTTTAGTATACTCATTATTTTCTTCTTGGAATGCTTTGTTATTGCCTTGTGTTTTCCTTTGTGAAATATATAGTAAAGGTTTGATTTCTAAGTTGTTTTTGATTTTATTATAATTACTATATTTCTAAAAGAATCAATAAAGAATGTATCAACATACATTTTTAAATTTAATATTTATTTGACATTAGGTAATATCAGAAAAGCTCATGGAATAGAGTCAATAAAAGCATTTTCTCTCACAACTTTTCTATTACCAGGCTAAATTAGTTTAAAACCATTTTGGGTGGTACGTGGATATTAATGTTCTGTTCCTTGATATCTTCATTATTTGTATATTTTCCTTTCTGATATTTGTTGAGTAATTGTATAAAAACTTGAAACCAAACCTAACAGTAAAACAATTTTCATTTCTTGAAAGTAATGTACTAATCTATTTTTTCTATCAATTGCTCAACTATTGATCCTGTTTTTGTTATTTGTGTTTTGACTAATGAGAGGAAAAAAAAATACACAGACAGTTTCCTGAGGTCCCTGGATTGACATCATGCTGAATGTTTCAGCTGGTTATTATCCAAAACAAAATTTTAACATGTTAACTTGATTTAAGATATATATATTCAAATATCAGACATAGTAACAAAATTTAATGCTTTTCAAATATTTTATATAAAGAAAACAGGAGCTTTTTATAAGAAAATTGTCCAATTAAAAAAGACAAAGTAAGCAAAGTTAGAATTTTAATTAATAATCTTAATGCAAAGATCTGATTGTTGAAAGTGAATTTTTATTTATGATACACACATTGTCTGTATTTATTTCTATTTCTATTCTTGTTTCTTTTCTCTCTTTGTCCTTCCCTCTCTCTTGTTTCTTTAATCTCCCCCTAACCCTGGACCTTTCTCTTTCCTCTGATATTTCTATCTCTCTGTCACTTTTTTTCTATCTTGTTTCTCAGTTTGATAAGTTTTATTTCTTTTTTCTAGTCTCTGTTATACATACTAAGCACATATGTTATGTCAAAAAATCAAATTCTTCTTAAAACTGGAATTGTAGAGGGAGTATCTTGATACCCACAATATCTGTGGCACTCTTAGCCCTGTACCTTTATTTTAGTATCCTGATGGCGTCGGCATTGCTGGACTCTTACCTTCACACTCGTAGTTACTCTATTGAAGGAGATTCTCTGCTAAAGAAGAGCTGTGCTTGTTCATTATCATTCATGCTAGCATTATGATCTGGTCTATTACCTAGACACCTAATAGTTGAGAATTCTTTGCTCCTTGCCTAAAAATGTAATCTTTGCAATTGATTCATCACTCATTCCCATACATTGTCTTATTGACCATTTGAAATTTTCATTAGGATATGTTTGAAGTATATAATGTTTATGTTCATCTTAGAGTGTAGGTATATGTGCTTAGCATATGTTAATTATTTTTACTTATCATTCAAAGCTTTATATAGACAAATTGTCATTGAAAGAATATTGGTGTAGATATTTTGGTGTCAAATGTAAACTACATTACTTTGTTATACAGAAATGATTTATAGTCTGTGAACACTTATAGTCTTTTGACATCAGTTGTGTTGTTTCTAAAATAGCTGTCATATGTGGCCCAGTGGTAACTGAAGGATAGCGTTTGACAATGGACTCAAAGAGATTTTTTGCGTATGAGGTGAAAGAAGTTTCAAAAGTTAATAAACAATTCTTATTCTATGTTCTAATCTGAAAAATACAAAGTTCTCCAAATATTTGTAAACATTAACTGAGTCAATATTTCAATGTAGCAGAACAGTATCTGGTATATGTAAATGGTGTATTATCTAGAAATAACTATGGTCATTTTGTACTGATATAACTATGTAAACATTATACATATTGCAGTTTCACATATTTCTCTTTCTGAGGTTATGTCCTTTCTTAGTTGCATGTTGCTTAACCTGTGATATTTGTAAATACTTTCTCTCCCCATCACTTTTTTATATCTGACAAATCCCTGTTAAATTTCTCTTGAATATCTCCAGGGAAACTATGCTATTCATAGACAAATATTATAGGTAAAATATCAATTTTTAGATTCCAGTGTAATTTTTACCAAATACTCCTACACTACTGGCTTAAAATATTCTTTCATTTGGTTCTGGTTCTGCATGCTGGAATAACTCTAAACTCACCCTTTGCATGATATTGGCTCAAACTTCTTACCTCCCCCTTCCCTACCATTCACCCTGGACATTTCTGAAATGGGCATTAGGATACATGTTCCTTTTGACAAGTCATTAAATCTCCTATTTTCTACATCTATAAACTTGGAGCCCTAGAAATCTTTGTATACATTATCTGAGGTTTCTTCAGTCCAGACTGGCAACACTTTGGCTGATGTAGTTCTCTTAAAGACTTTATGGTTTTCTACCTGTTTGACTCCAGATCCAAGCAAATACTTCTGTTGAAAGTCATGTTCCAAAATTTTTCAAGTGAATGGCCAGAACTGTTAAATATAAAAATACTTTGAAGTGTTTTACAATGTAATTAATATAAGGATATTAATTTTTGTTCTCTCTATATAATTAGAAGTGAAATTTTAATTATAATCACTTCCACATCAGGTCACTAATGAAGATTTTCGTTAAGCTTGCTAGAACAATTTTCAAATCTCAGTGTTATCATAGACAATTTTCTTTTGTGATGATTTAAGAAATAGAGTTAAGGTTATATCACATACATTGAATCTTTACCCTAAGGCCATGTCTTACTTGATTTTTTTCTTTGTTCTAGAGTTGTTTCATAAATTAAGAGCTATCATCCATGTGTGGTGGTACTCATGTGTAATTCCTGCACTCAGCAGGCTAAGGCAGGAGGACCACAGTGAGTTCCAGGCCAGCCAGCGCTGCATAGCAAGACCTCTGTCTCAAAAAGACCAAAAATCAAAACAAAATAAAACCACAGAAAAGCTATTCTAGGTTATTGAAGTGAAAAATAGCTTTATTTTTCTAAACTAAAAATAACGAACACAAAATAAGAGTTAGCTAAAATATAAAATCCCAGGTTTTTTATAAATGTGATTCATGTTGGTAGATGTTACATTTGCAAAGAAGAGCAAAGAGATCACATTATCAATATTTTAAATGGACATATCTTATTGTGAAAGGGAAAGAAACTATTTAAAGGAAGTGGGATGAGGGAATCTTCTTTTCTTTTCTTGTTTCTTCCTATTTTTAGAATATTTGCTACAGGGTCTCACTACAGAGCTCGGACTCATACTAATCCTCATGTTTTCAACCTCCCCATCGCTGGGATTACAGGTGTGTACAATCATGCTGGTCTTTGTGGCCAGCTCAGCATGCCCAGGGCTGGCGTGGCCTGCAATACAGGCAACCGAACCGTGGTCCCAAAGCTTGCCTAAACCGGAGCTTAGTTCACTGAGCTATCCTTCCAGCCCACAACTGGGGTAAAGGAAAGAAAAGGAGGAATGAGGGGAAAATATGTATATATACACACAGGATAGCTTAGATAAGTGTACTACTGATTTCTAATGGTTTATTGAAAGGAACCTTAAATGTCTAATTTTTTTTTACTTGTGTTTAATTTTTTGGTTAATTTTGTATGCTTATATCTTGGAATCTAAATAGCTAATTTGAAGGCAATGATACGTAATGTAGCAGCCATCATTGAATCCCCCCCCCAAAAAAAGAAAAGAACAAATTAATTTGCTATAACGGTAAGGTGATCATCTTACTTAAATTTTAATCACAGTTATCACTTTTTAAAACACAATCTACTCTCTCTCTTTTTAGAATTTACTTAAAATAAATTTATACTATAGAGATCTGGGGAGATAGCTTAGTAGAATAAGAGCATGCCTGGCAAGCTCAGGATCCTTAGTTCAATCCCTGATACAAAAGAATAAAATTAAATTACAGGGCCAGTGGTATAACTCAGCAGACTAAAATGCTTGCTTCAGCAAGTGCAGGGACCAGGGTTTGATCCCCAGCACCACGTGCTGTGCTAGCCCATCCCCCAGGGTGGGCTGAGCTGGCTAGAATCTGAGTATAGTAGTGCATTCCTGTAATCCCAGCGCTTAGGATGCTGAAAACTGGAAAACCACCATGAGTCCAAGCTGTGTAGTAAGACCCTGTAACAACCAAATACATAACAAATAAATATATAAATGAATAAATAAATAAGATTTATATTATATATTTAAAACATATTTCCTTTAAAAATGTATGTATAATTTTTTGTCATATATTATGTGTATATTCTTATCAGACAGTGACCTAACAAGTACGCTATGGTTTCTAATTAAAATGACCCTCAAAAGTCTCATATGATCAGAAGCGAGGGTATGGGAGGATTTTTGGATCCCAAGGCTCTGTGTTCACTGCAGGTGTCTATAGCTTGGAATGCAGCTGTGCAGTGAGGCTCTTTGAAAAGTGCGCGACATTCAGGGCATGACCTGAAAGAGTGCATTACTTCTAGTGGCTCCTGTCGCCCTCTGCTCCCTGGCAGCTCTGGGTGAGCAGCTTCCGCTGACACGCCCTCTCTCATCCCAAGGCTGCGGAGGAGCCAACTAATTATGCCTCGGATCCCGGGAAACTACAAGCCAGACAAACCTCTCCTCCTCTAAACTGTAATGTTTTACCTCATCAGTAAGAAAGTGCCCAGCACACAGGCTAGGAAAAACAATTGAACTTCATAGTGACATGAGACGGGTGAGATGACAGCCAAATGAGTGCCTTGTCGTGAACAGCATTGGTGAGAATAGTTGCTTTATTTTATACCCATGTCTAGACTGTGATACTCTCCTCAAAGGGATTCTGGGAAACATTTTTGGCAGGTGTCCTAGATTTTTTGTTAAAAGAACAGACAAGTTGCCATACATAATTTTATCCTTCTTTCTCTACAAGACAGAAATTCCCCAGGAAGGGGCATTGTTTTATCAATACAAGTACGGAGAAATAACATGATGAAAAACAGCTCTTTTGTTTTCACATCATTGCTTCATAGTAAATGCATCAAATGAAAACAAATAGCATTAATTTTTTACTAAAAGCAATAATTATTTAAGACTAGTCCTGTAAATCTGCTAAACCAGTACTTTTTAGGCAAAGAGTAGAGTTTTTGTAAGTTGCATCAGATGTATCATACAGTAATAATACAATTTAATTTTTAAGAATATATGAAAGAACCAAGTTGACAACACATTCACTGATATTTAGTTCATTGTAAGTAATGAAATTATTACAGAATGATAGCCATCAATTCTTTTCTAGAAGCTAAATCATTATTTAGATTAAATTGCTATATATATTAACAATTTTAATGAATGAATTATAATATAAATATTAATATAAATACAGTCACAAATTCATAATAAAGAAACTTGTACGATAATACTAGACTAGCATCATAAAATTTCAGAGAATACTTAACAGTATTTGAATAATTCTGTTTATTATTTGAAATGACCTTCAAAACTATTTCACTTTTGGCTTGTAAAATAATAGGCTATTCAACACATAGTGATCTAAGTGTACGCAAGCGTTAGAAGAGAATATCTCAAATCCAAACAAAAATTCCCTGTGTCAGAGATTTGATTCTTTGTACTTCTCAAAATTTAAAAAAAATGTCATTTGTATATCCTTTGCTGAAGGGCAAATGGTATGTGAATTGAAAATCTTAAAGCTTTTATATTAAATAAAATTCAGGAACATCTTAAATTGAAAAAAAAATGTTCTTTGTAGTTTTTCTTTTGCTGTCATATTCTGTGAGTTCATGTCTGATATATTAATGTTTATCAGAAAAACAATCTCTAATGAATTTTAAATGTCACCATTCATATCTTATATATACCTTACATCTACAATGAACAAACTAAAGTTGCAAGACAGTCTATGGTAAAACAGTTCCACTTTTTCTGCTGGAAAAAGAAACAACTCTTAGCTCTTGTCTGAAATTTGATTTCTGTGTTTTTGATGGTAGTCTCGATAAAATGGTATTGCTGGTATTTTCTCAAACAAACAAAAAAAAAAGCTTGTGAGAAACAATGTACTGTAAAGATATTTTGGAATAATGTATAAAAATCATTCTACTCTGAGGCTGTGTTGTAGGTTATGAAATGTTGTGCACTTAAATGAAGGGTTACTTAAATAGGGACTTTAAATTTCATTAACAGCATTCCCTTCTGTACTTATTTTAATAAAGATAATAGTAATATCAATGTCCCACAAGCAAAAACAAAAACTTCATTTTAAAAAGAGTAGTAGGCAGAATATCAGTAGTCATATAAGTTTGCCTGTTCTATAATCAAAGCTATAAATAGAAAGTTTAAAATATTATTGTCCTTTAATACAAAAAGACTATAAATATCTGTTCTCTGAAACATTTAGATTGCTAAGATTACATTTATGACAGTGAAGTGGAAAGACACACCTGCTCTCTTATCCTTTACTCTGAGTCTAACTGGCAGTAGAAGAGAAATTACCACTCTTTCTAGTCACAAAGGCAACAATTTTGTAAAAGTTAATTAGACACTACACACAAGATAATAACTCAGAAATACCAATACTTTCCTTATTTAAGAATTGAGGAGCTGGAGAGATGGCTCAGTGGAATAATCGCTTCCCTGGCAAGTGTAAGGACCTGAGTTCAATCTTGGGTTCTGAAAAAAAAAAGGAATTGAAATATGCTAAAATACAAAGATTTATAACCTTCCACTCCCCAGATTATCACATCTAGTATTGGTATTTTGTCACTGTAATGAACTTTTGTATATAATGTTTTTCCTGGATGTCAATGTCAGTGGGAGACCGGCTGCACAAGTTCTGAAGATACTCCAAACTGTAGAGGCTGAGGGTTTTAGATGGAATGCAGATTATCTTGTGGAAACTATGCAATCCTTGCATATACTCTAGATCTTCTTTAAATTATATATAATACCTTGAGTCTTTTACAGCTGAGCATATTAATATGGCTTTAATTTTTCTACCTTGTTTTTATACTTTTCTATTGGATGGTTAAGACGAAGATAAAGCAAGACCTATATAGCACAGAAATGTGACTTTTGTGTCTGACAAGGTCAGTCAAATCCTCTCAGGATTAATCCTGAAACCCTGTACCACAATTTGAAGATTCTTTGTCAGTGTCAGCCATGTGGATGAGTCACGGCCGTTGCTTGAGCAATTCGCTCTCTGTATAATACCTAAGATGATGTAAATGTCACATAAATATCCATTATACCTGAATGTTAAGGAAATGATGACAAAAACATTCTTTACACATGAAAAATCAAAATAATTTCTTTCTTTTTTTAATTCTTGTTTATTTCCAGTATTGAGGATCAGACCAAAGATCTTATGCATGCAAGGTAGGAACTCTTTCCCTAACATATACCTCTGGCCCTGTGGCTCTTCTATTTTTTAAAACATTTATTTACAGTGTGACATTGGAATATATAAATAAAAACTACAATTCTTTCTTGAGAAAAACGAATTTTTTAATATAAGTGACATATAGTACATCTGACCGGAAGCGGACTTCACGATACAGTATACTAAAAACTGCTGTCTTAAGTGTATTCTCAGTAAGTTTAACAAGCAGTTTGAGTATACTATATTAAGGAACACTGTTCAATTGGTGAATTTTTGTTAAAAGTAGTAAATTGTGGATTCAAGAGTGGAGCTCTAGGAGTAGAAGTAAGGAGAAAGAATGGTTTTTGAAAAAGCGCCTAACACTTTAATCTCTTGAATCTTTCCTCTGTTATTAGAAAATGAGTTACAATTGTTCATTTTCTCACCTGTGGTATGCCAGTGGAAATGTTGCTATGGACCATGTTTGATGTCCCCCATTGAAGCCTCATGTGGACATAAATGAGGCTATTTCAGAGGTGGCTGGATCTAGGATGTATGATGTGCAGATCCAGAGGGTGCAGTGGCAGTATCAAGGGCACTAGGATTAGAGTGTGGGTGCTCCCTTCTCTGAGTAGCTTGGATAAGACACTGGGATGGAAAGAGTGGCCACTTCTTGCTGGGTTTGCTATGTCTTGCCCACTATTGCCTGCTTCTTCTCTGCGATGCCTGTCTATCATGCCACCCTATCTTGAAACATCTGTGAACTGTGAGCTAAACAAAACTTTCTTCCATTAACTTTAGGTGTTAGGTATTTATTTTCTTAGCATTGTGAGAGAATCTAAGACACATAGCCATCTTGAAAGTTGTTCCTGTCTAGTGTGTTAATATCTGTGGGGCTATCATTTTTTTAAACAAAGATGCTTCTGGCTATGCTTACACATAAAGAAATGAACTCATATCTGAGAAAAATAAGAAAAGGCTCTTTTAACAGCTTCAGTGCCTCAGTTTCTATACAGAATTTATCTTTTTGAATTACATATCTATCAAATATGATGACATGCATTTAGATACGTACCTAACATTACCAAAAAATGAGTTTATAAATACATGTCATATATTATAATAATAAAATATATATTTTAGGGGCCAGGAAGGTGGCTCAGTAGAATAAGTGCTTCCCTGGCAAGTATAAGGATCTGAGTTCAAACCCCACTTCCACCAAAAAATATAAGTAAAAAAATTATATATATATATATGTAATTTTTACAACCTAATAAATCATAGGTTGACCATATGATAGAAGTGAGTATTTCATGTATTATCTATAAAATGCTATTATTTTTCCATCTTTCTGCACATACACAGAATAAAGAAGGCATGAAAGATTATTTTTAAATTAAATGGATGGAAAGTCCTGAGGCCTGATTTTTGGACAATTTTTTTTACCAGTTAATTATTGCTCTGCCGATAAAAAGAGAAAGTAGCCTAGTAGAAGCAAGCTAGTCTATGTTTTCTATTTAATATTGTTTTCTCTAGCACAACCTAGGAGATTCTTTCCTGATAGTTTAAATTAGCAAATAAAGCTTTAGCAAATTCATGATCCACTATATGTTGAAATCAGATGCTCTGAGAGTGATTAAACCTAAAAAACCTCACACTTCATACTGAAGAGTCAGGCCCTTCTGCCTTTGCTTTTCCAGCAAGCTAAGAGTATAGGCATGTAGCACCATACCAGACACATGTAAGTGTATTCTTTATGTTTTGGTTGTTCATTTTAAATCATGAGATGTTGGCATTACATAATAGTTTCATTGCTTGAGGAGGAGGGGGTTATGTAAATGTTCTTAACACATCTTATTTTTCACCCTGTCTATTTTCTTCCCTTTTCATCCTTGGTCCCTACCTCCCTCCTTCCCTCCCTCCCTCCCTCCCTCCCTGCCTCCCTCCCTCTCTTTTTCTGTGGTACCAGGGATTGAACTCATGACATTGTGCTTGCCAGAAAAGCACTTGTTCCTCTGAGCTATCTCTCAAGCCCTCATCCTCAGTCTCTTGATTCCATTCCCATTTGAAGAAAATCTTTCTCACTACTTCCTATAGCAGGCTTTATTTTGTTGTTGATTATTATTATTATTATTACCATTACTATTATTATTAGCATTATTACTATTATTATTACTATTATTGTTGTTGTTGTCATTGTTATTTGTTTCTTACATAAGAAAAGCGAGGTGTCTTGGTTATTTTCCTTTTGATTGCCTGGACCAAATGCCCAACACCCAAAGTCAAAAGGGGAAGTTTGTGTAGCTCACAGTTTGTAGAGGGTTTGGCCCATAATCAGCTGGTTCCAAAGCTGGATAGAAGGCCATTGCAGAGAATGATTCATGATTTCCACAACATAGCATGTAGCAAAGCCACAGGGGAGACAAAGCTTTTTCTGCCCCTATATTGTATTCAGGTCACCTGCCCTAGGACGCTGTTGCACTCACACCCTTACCACAGACAGATCTGAGCCAATCAGAGGAAGGACACCCTTAACCCCAGCATCACACACTCTAGATTCAGCCGTCCCTGAGAAACCTCCAGGACCTCATAAGGCTTTGTGGGGATATTTTGACACAAGCCACAGAACTGGTACTATTTCATATTGTATTTATGATGTACTTTGCTTAACAATGTGGTCTCAAAGGACATTCCTTTTATGACAAATGACTCAAGCTTTTTTATTTTATGGCAGAGTAAGTATTCTGTTGTGTAAAAATACTTTTTTATATTTTAGAGAAGGGTCTACAGGGTGTTCCGGGTCTCACTACATAGATCAGACTCGCAGTGATCTGCCTGTTTACAGCCTCTCAAGAGCAGGGATTACAAGTGTGTGCCACCCTTGCAATTGCCCTCTCAGCGTGCCCCAGGGGTGGGGCCAGTGGGGCAGGTCAGGGGCTCGAACGCCCTGCCACTTGCTTGCAGACACTGTGTTTCACTGAGCTTTTATGCCGGCCCTAAATAATTTTTCTTTATCCATTCTCTGTTCATGCAATATGGCACTCTTTCAAGATGTAGCTCTTAGGTATTGCGATATTATACTCATGAGTATGTGTGCTGTGCTATAATATGATTCTTTACCTCTTTTAGGACTATACTTAGTAGAACAACAGCTGACTCAAATGGAATTCCTATTTTCAGAAAAAGGTTTCTGAGGAATCTCCATAGTAGTTGTTCAGTGTATGTTTCCATCAACAATGTAAAGACATTTTTTTTCCCACAACCTCATCAGCATTTGTTAACATTTGACTTTTTGGTGACAGCCATTCTCTCTAAGGTTAGGTGGAGTCTGAGTGCTGCTTTAATTTGTATCTCTCTGATAGCCCATAGTGTTGAACATATCTTCATGTACTTATTGAACATTTTTGTTTCTTTTGCTGAGAAGTGTCTGTATATTTCAGTGCCAAATCTTTTAAGAACATACTCTTATCTGTGTGTGAAGTATTCTTGGGACTGATAGATACCTCCCCTATTAAAATGCTTCAAACATCCATAAAATAAATTTAAAAATATCATTCAAGATAATCATCTCTCATTTTATTATTTATTATAGTCCTAATCTAAATTTTTCCATTATCTTTCAAGAGAGAGGGAGAAGTGACTATGGATTAAATAAATAAATGTACCATTAAATCATGTTATATAATCAAATATACAATGTTTATTGTTTCAGAACAAAATTTAAAAGTAACAATTGCTATAAAGATGTAATATGTACAAGTAAATTAACTTATTAGCTTGATAATGGTTCTTCATAAAACAGCTCTTTATTTTGTCTTTCTGGTAACTAACTCTCCATTATTTAATATCAGACTTACGCATTTTCTCTGGGTGGAACCGGCTGACTCTCCTCAAGAGCATATGTGACATCTCTGTCTACAACTTTGGAGTATTCGTTCATTGTAGAACCTAACATTTTTTCTCTATCATTATATAAGCATGTGAACTTGCATGAGATAGAAAATTTTCTATGGCATGGATCTTATGGTTATTCATATACAAAATCCCCAAAACTTTGAGTTTGTACCATCAAATCCTAAGTATATGTTTTAAAATTATGTGCTCTTAGAAAATCCTCAAGAACACAGTCAACTAAAAACTAATATATTCACCAATGTTGAGCAGTTTTCAAATTCTCCCTTTTCTGTAAAGCACTTGTCAATTGGAGGATATAAATAGGTAAGTGGTGCTTTCTGATATTCTAGAAACACATACTGACAATAGGGCTCCCAGGAAAAAGTTACAAGTAATCCTAAAAGCAGCAAGACATTTTAAAAGTACAGTTTGACAAAGGTTGCTAGTATTCTGGCTATTTTTTTTTTTCTTCTGATGTGACTTCTCAGCAAATGCTTTTCTTAACACTTTTAAAGAAAATTGTTTGGCTATGATTTTTATGTAATGCCTCTGAACTTAGGATGAAAAGGAGCTTCACATCAAGGCTTAGGAGTTCTATAGGGATACTGGTGAGCATCTAGGTCAATCAGTGACCAACTATCTTAAAATTCATTTACATGTAAAACTGTGCAGCATTCTTATTATTTTCATCTTTGTTCATCTTGACCTTTTAAAGGCATAAAAGCTATATGCTCAAGTAGTTTTGGATTAAAATGGAGTAGTTTTAACATTCAAACTTTAATCAAACTTTTAGTTTCCACCTATCTGTAGGTATATTACTTAGAAATTCAAAAGTTATATTTTTCAAAGGAAGAATTTTTTTTTTTTTTTTTTTGCATTTTAAGGAAAGGTCTACAAGGTGTTTAGGGTCTCACTACCAGATCAGGCTTTTAGTAATCCACCTGTTTACATGTCCCAAGAGCTGGGATTACAGGCATTTACTGCCACACCCAGTCTCAATAACCATCTCAGTCCTGGGGATCAAACCCGAGACCCCTGTGCCTATTTGTAGATACTTTAATCCTCTGAGCTATTTGGCCAGCCCTGGAAGAAATGTTAATAAACATGCAACATATAATTCATACTTTCTAGGTAGTATTTCTTCAACTAATGAGTTTACTAAAAACACACATTCATATAAATAGCCTATTTATGAGACTTCCAAAGCAGGGCTCCACTCCATCACATATATTTCCTAGGAACTGGCATACAGCCAAAATCAGAATGTTCCAGTGGGATGCAGGAGTGTGCAAGAGAAAAAGTGGTCATGCTTTTTGTCCTCAAATAAATTAAGACCTGAAATGCATTGCTTGCTGACAATCTTATAGCTATTTCAAGAATATTGTTGTAATTAGTAATAATTTCTACCATTATGTCAATAAGAATTGGAAATTTTTCTAAGAAAATAGAATTTTTCTTGAAAGTGACTTGTTCCCGTTTCTTACAGCTGAGACCAACAGTGACAGATATGTCAGGAAAAAAACATATTGAGGTGGAACTCTTTTTAGGAGTTATTCCAGGGACCAAGCTTGAGACCTTGCACTTGCTAGGTGACAGCTCACTCTCTACAAAATAGTCAGAAGCCTTGGAAGTACAGAAAAAGTTAAACATGTGCATGTAATGGTTTATATTGTATTTTTATAACTTACATATCTTTCTTAGCTTCTTCAGAAATTAACAGCATCTACTTCTTGTTAATGACTTTCATGGTTTATCTTAACATTTTATGTGAAAAGAGAAATTTGCCTCAAAATAAGGCCTAATAGGTTATCATAAATACCTTTTTGTTATTATTCATTTCTGAAGGATAGGCTATAAATTGAATATGCATAAGAAGTACATTTATTTCTTCTTTTCAGAGAAATTAAAACCACAAAATATTACAAAATGTAATATTTTGGAAGACAGTTTTGTTATGAATGGTTTATGACATGACTCTCATGACAAGAATCTGTAAAATCAATACATTATTAATAACATTAAATTTTTTCTCACAACAAACTTATTTTATATAATATATTCTTGTTAAAACAATAATTTTATGTACATTTATAATCCAAACATTTCTGATGCCTCAAGTAGTACATTTTACTACATTTTTCTCACTATGATTTTCAAAAAAAACTAGTTTCTTCTTCTAATAATCAGCAATTAGACTGTATTTTTGACATTTTCTACCTTCTTTATAAAGTTTTCAAAATTAGTTGCATGCATATTGTCAAGTATATTAGATACCTTATTAATTTTACTTTAAAATATATTTCTTTCATGAACAAACTGCTTCTTTTCTTGTTTCTTTTAAAATCAAATGCTAACATACGCATTGCAAATTATACCTATTACAGATGAATGACAAAATGATTATCACTAAGCTAATACACCCATTTAATTACCATGCAGATCAATAAATAGAAAAGTATCAGCAATCATGAAGGCCCCTAACTTGCCTCTACCCCTAAAATAGCTATGGTTATAATTTCTATCACCCTGTGATGAGTTTTGCTTTATTTCAACAACATAAAAGCTTAATTACACAGAATGAACCCTCCTGATTCTAGCTTCTTTTACCCAATTATCTATTTTTAGATTCTTCCTCATTGTTACTTGTATCTGTACTTCATTAATTTTTAGTTTTTTATAGCTATAAAGTCCATCAGAGTTTAAATTAGTAATGTTTGGCTATTTGGCAATGCATTGAAAGTGATGCAAAGCCAGTGTGTGTGGTCTTATCTCTGAAATTTGACCTTAAACTTCAGTCTGGCTTGGAACACTTTCCAGAACTTGGACTCTATACTCTAATGCTCTGATGTCTGTTTTCCACTTGCACTCTTTCTTTGATTCATGCAAAAAGTTCTCAAATATCTCAGTGACTTTTAAATTCTTCCTTGTTCTATATCTATCTATCTATCTATCTATCTATCTATCTATCTATCTATCTATCTATCTATATCTATCTATCTATCTATCTATCTATCTATATATATATATATATATATATATAAATGTTCAAAGCATGAAATTCTATCTTAAAGAATGAAAATTTGTAAATCTCTTCTATGCTACACAGAATGAGTGTAAACATTTAATACCAGAAAGCATTTTTATGAGCTTGACTTAATGTCCCCTACAACTCTGTATGAAGATCAGATATCTCTCTACATTTTTATGGTTGTTATTGTTGTGTCTGTGTCTATGTAAAGGAGTTCTGAATTCCCTGTGCTATGTAATACAACCTGTTATCAAAAATTAGAGAATAATTCAGGCCTGAAGCAGTTTTGATATGTGCAAAATATTGCAAAATTAAGTGTTTGTTACTTTTAAATAAATACAAATTGCCTTATTCAGACAAAGTAAAGTATTTTAATGTCAAAGGATTATAACCTGTCTGTAAAAATGAGCAAGCTCCATTTTTTCCTCTTACTTTAAGGAACTCTCAGAATAATTTTCTGTGGAGAATTTTGGATACAGCAAAGGTGAATTTTCCAACCGCTTTTGTAAAAGGAAACTGCTATTTATCTGGCTGGTTCCATGTCTCTATGGTCCTTTACTCTTCTAGAAGACTGAATATTTAAATGGAGTGCTCCAGGAAATATCACACCTCTACCAAGCATAGCATATGACCAATAAATATGAATTTGGCAATTACACTCAGTTCAAAATACTTAAACTCATTTTAAAATAAACTTGAATGAAGTTTTATTTTATCAAAATTCTATCAATATCTTAACTGTGTAATAGAAACAATAATGTAACACACACATATATAGTATGGATGCATATAACTGACACACATATGTATGTACAATATAGTCATGCTTTTATATTCAAATATCTAGTAAATATATGCATGTATATATGTGTATTATATATTTTAATATTTTTGATATTCAACATTTGAATCGATAGAAATTAACTGAAGAGAGCTTTACAGTTGTCACTCTTAGGACATGTTACCCATAGTTCAGCAGTGATATAAAGTTTTAGCTATTAATATTGTGGAAGAGATGCCTGAAGCATCTGTTTATGAGCTTATGCCTGAGGGATTAACTGGACAGACAGAAGAATATGTCCATAAAATAAGCTTCAGATAATAGGAACAATTATTTAAAATAAGGAGACACCATGAAAAAACATCATTGCTTGCTGAATATTTTCCATTCTAAAATTAGTACTTGAATTTATCCATAGATATCAGAACAGAGTGCTAATTAAAAGTTTTATACCAAGCTATAGTTGATGAATGTACCATATGCCATCAGGCGACGATCTAGACTCTGGAAATAATTTTCATGTATGTGGCTATTTTCAATGCTGGAAATACATTTTAACACATTTAACATGATGTGAAGTTCATAATATTCAAAAGACTTTCTAGGCAAGTCTGCATCTGTAAAGACATCCCAGTATTTTCTTTACTCACTCAAGCTTTATGAACCTTTTTAAAACAGAATCATGGGCCAGGGAGATGGCTCGGTGGAATAAATTCTTCCCTGGCAAGAGCAAGGGTGTGAGTTCAATCCTTGGTTCTGCCAAATAAATAAATAAATAAATAAATAAATAGATAAAATATAAAATAAGACAGAATCACATGCACATTAATATAGCTATGATAAACATACTTTGGTCATTTAAACTGTAAACTATGTCATAAAATAAAATTGATTTATACTAATTCATTATTTATTTATATGAAGGTATTAGTTTGTGCCTGGCACCATTGTAGCTAACTAAAATATCCACAAAAACTAGTTATCATTATGATTAATATTAAAATGAATCAATGTAAGTATTCCAAAGTGCATGAGGTTTAACTAAAAATAGATCATATAAGTCATTAGTATATAGTTTATACAATAAAAGGAATAAGTATAGTACTTTGAATTCAGTTTACTTACATTGATTATTCATCCTTTTTGTTCAACAGATACTTAGTAATTACTATTTATCTGACTGTGTGGAAGACATTGTCTAAGGCACAAATTCAAAGCATGTGAAACTTTCTGATAGTTTAAAAACTCTTAAAATTACATATATGTCCATAAAATCTATAGAAGGTCAAAGAGTAATACACAAACACTTCTGTGTGTAAACAATTTGCTTAAAAAATCAAAATATCTGCACACTTTTGCTTCCATTCACAAACTCTGCATTTGGCAAGAATCATAACCCTGACCATTTTCCCCAAATCATAAAAAGATTAAGTTGTTTTTCTTTCTTTTCTTTTTTTTTTTTTTTGTTGGTGGAACCGGGCATTGAACTCAGGCCCTTGTGTTTGACAGGGAAGAACTTATTCAACTGAGCCATCTGCCAAGCCCCAGTATAGCTTTGAAAAGGAGACACCACTCTACATGGATATTCTGCACTGACCCACATTCATTGGTGATGTACTTCTTGGAATGTAATCTATTCATCAACTATTTGTGATACACAGATTTGTTTTATAATTCAATTTTGGTACCTTGAATTACCTTTTCCTTTAATAATCAAGTAGCTTAATCTTCCATAGTACTGAATTCATTTTGAGAATGTCTGAACAATACTATTAAAAATGTATTACCTTAATGTTTGATTCAACAGGTGGTAATAATTTTGATAAACATTATAAAATGTGGATCCCAATGTGTGTTTTCTGTCATATTCCTGGATACTTTGCATTAAAACAGATGGTAGACTTCAGGTCCTTCAACTATTTTAAGTTTTCTAGATTTGTGTGCTGCTGTCATCAAGCCTTTAAATGGACAATATTTGTGTGGTGACAAGTTAGAACAACCTTTCAGCTGTAAATTGAACTTCAAAGTATTATGATCAATTAGTGTGAAAAGGGCTAGGCTTCAGAAAATTTTGATAATTAGATAAAGCTTTGCCATGTTTATTTTCACATTTTTAAAACATTTAAAAATTAAATTTCATGTTATATTAGCAGTGGTTTTAAAGTCTAAAAAATATATGGTATTATGGGGAATAAAATGGCTCTTTAAAATCTTCAAATTTGATAAATGCATATACTACATGTTTCCTAATATATGTAATTCATAAAGTATGATAAATTAACTAAATAAATGAAATTTCAAAATCATAACTATGTAATATAATCATTATGACTTTTATTTATTTTGTTGAAGAACAAATAGCAATTAGAGTTTCAAAACAAATTAGGACTGATTCAATAAATTAATACATTGCAAAATATTTTCATATTTTGGTATCGTACTAGGTACATACATGATATTATACTTATAAACATTATAGCAGATGTCTCTAATTAGTGAGCTAAGAGGGTGTAGCTGTTTACTTATCTTATTTTTTATACCTGAATTATATCGCAGATTCTAACTTATTTTCCTAGTGATTGTTCATGGTCCTAGAAGCCGACATAATATCTTTTCCAACCATTATTAGTGCAAATCTTGCTTCTCATAGAATTATGCAGAAGCACGGCATATTTATCCTAACTGTACTGTTTATGCACACACATCATTCTTCCTTTGTATACCCCTTTTTCGTCTAGACCTTTCAAAGATGGGCACTCCATTGTCATTAAACCAATTTAGGTGCCTGAACTCTGCTAAACAATCCAACACAGTCCAGCATTCCACAACAATAGTGAGTTATCTGAAGAAGTTGTTGACTAGAGCCATTTACAGCTCAACTTATTATTATGGCCCCACGTTATATACCTCATTTTTATACTTTTCTGCTGGATGGTTAAGACCAAGAGAGAGCAAGACCTATATACCAAACAATGTAGTTTTTGTTTCTGATGAGGTCAATGAAGTCCCCTCCAGGTTTATCTTGTAATCCTAAACCTTACTCTGTAGATCCTTTGTCTGTATCATCCATGTGGATGAGTCATGGCCAATTCTTGACCAGTTTACTCTCTGTGAGAGCCTGAGAGAAAGTTTTCTCCCCATGTCACTCTCCCCAGGCACACTATAGATCATCAGTCTCTTTCCTCTGTGGCTCCATAATCTCCTTGATAAGAATATTTGGGACACAACTGAGTTTCATGATGTTACAGTACAGGTTCGCCTATGTCCTGAGTCTTTGCTGACCTTGAAAGGCTATCGCCAAAATGTTGGCTGGCTTTGTGGCTCTTCTATTTCTCCAGTTTTGATCTGTGAACTTATGTTGTTAACCATCCAGAAGAAAAGCTGATTAGTACCCTAGCAGCATATGCCATTCAGTTTGCCCTAACTATCTGACTCTTTTCTTTTACTTGTTGTTGTCCATTTCTATTTCTATATCTTCTGAGTTCTTATATGATATTTGCACATGTGTGTCTGGTTTGTTTCACTATGAGTATATGTTCAAGTGGCATCTATTTCAAGATAAATGCTTCAAGTTTATCATTCATTATAAATGAGTAATACTCCATTATATAGAAATATTGCATCTTTTTCAACCATTCCTCATGTGATGGACATCTTGGTTGTTTCCAAGATTTTGCTATCACACATTGTGTTACTACAAACACAGGTGCACACACACATATATCACTATGGTATAATGTTTTCAGTTTCTCTGGGAAAATTCCCAGTAAGGGGAAAGCAGGCTTGAATGGGATTCCCAGTCCTACTCTTTTGAGGAGTCTGCACAGTCATCTCCACAATGGTTATTATAACTTTTAATAATCAAACATTAACTGCTTTGTTGACCCCGCCCCCTGGGGTGTGCTGAGATAGAGACTGATTCTGGGCATAGTGACCTGCACCTGTAATCTCAGCACTTGAGAGGCTGTAAACAGAAGAATCACTCCCGATTTTAGTAGTGAGACCCTGAACACCCTATAGAACCTTCCATAAAATACAGAAAAATAGTGATAAAAAATAATAATTTATGTTTAAATATAAATTAAAGAATTAGAAAGTGCACTCTGCTATATTTCAATGAATGTGGTATACCAGAGCATGCGTTTCTGAGCTTTCAGGACTGGAGGTTTGTAATGGTTTACAGCACTGCCAATAACAGGTCTGCAGGGAGCTTTGTTATAAATGGCCCGATTCTTTCATTTTCTCTATTCCCACTGCATGCTGGGATGCCTAACTGTGTGAAATCAAGCCATGGATTATCCACTTACTGACACTATATCCCAGGGGAAATGAAGTTGAAAACAAATAGGCTGGGCTCTTGTAGTAAATTCAGAGCAAAATGTATTTTTATTCTAGTAAAAAATAGCAATAACCCCAACTTCTTTTGAATTTGAAAGCTTCACGATTTTCTAAAGCATTGTAACTATTTGTTGACTGAAGTTGTATAAATATTTACCTCTACATGGGGAGAAAGAGGGAGGGAGAGAGGTTTGTTTCTTACGATGAACTCCCTAAGAATTTGTATTTATAGTTTTTTCATAGTGTGCTTTTCTTTATGTTTTTAAAACAAGAAAAAATAAATTTTTTCTGTTGAGAAGCTATTCTTAATATACGCGGAATGAATTCTATTACTAAAATCTTCACTTGACATGAGTTTATCTCTGTAGGAAATATTGTGAAATCTGTTCATTACCACTTTCACAGTCTGACTAAATTATTACTGGTTCTGGAATTTAGCATGATTTTTATTTCTTACAGTGAATATCATTAGTGAAGTTTTTATGTGATTATTACAGTGTGCTATGTAATTACATGCTGTTATAATTGAAACAGCAAATTAGAGTAATGGTCAGACATACTACTTGATTTATTTTCAAGGGATATTTTAAAATATTATACAGATTGTGTTTTTCTAGTTCAATAGCTTAAATGTTGTTGGACTGATGATTTTCAAAGAAAAGAAACTGAGAAAAGACAGTTTATAGAGATTTTATTTAAAATAACTTATTACCAATGTAAATACAATTTTCTTCAAAACATGTGACATTATTACATGTAGATTTAACCACAGTCAAGGTTTATCTTGACAAATAAAGTTTGTCAAAATGTGACTTTGTTTCTTATGAGGTGGATTTTAAAGCAAATTTTACATTTCATTTGGAAATATCTTAAAAGTTTTTCTTACAAATAAATTTTTCTATAATAGTAATCTTTGTGTTTAGATTACAGCCTACATATAGCTGAAAAAGTTTTGTGTCAATTTTTATCAAACTCTGATAGTTTATGTGAGATTGGAAACAACTTCGTCAGAAAATGTTCAATTATTTCAAAATAATACTTAGATTTTTTTTCCTGCCATTGACTATTTTTTTTTTTCAATATGAAGGATTGAACTCAGGTCCTTGTTTTTTCTAGGCAGGTGCTTATGCTTCTAAGCTATGTCCCCAGCCTGTTTTCTATCTTTAAAATTGTAGGAACAAGTGAAAAAAAATTTACTATTTAAGATTTACAAATATAATTGATATAGTACATAATTTTATAAGTTAAAACTTTCAAAGGATTACAACGATATGTGCTTTGATACTTAGATTATTAATTATCAATTATTAATTACCTTGTAAATAGGTCAAAGGTGAAGTTATTCATTTGAAATTGAGATTCAATCTACAAAAAACTGGGGGAAAATTATCCACTAATTCGTTTTTAGAGGAATTGACCTAAGTCTTGTAAAGGAAGAAGGACAAGATTCACATTACCATCTTGCTCTTACCTAATCTAAATTGTCCTCTTTTTTTTTTTCTTTTTTTTTTTTTTACTGTATTTGGTTGTTTCAGGATCTCACTTCCCAGCTAGTATTCATGGTGATCCTCCCGCCTTCAGCCTCCCCAGTGCTGTCTGTGATTACAGGCTTGTGCCACGGGCCCTGACTCTGGCCAGCACAGCCCGCTCTGGGGGTGGGGCAGAGGCGGCTTGGGGTGTCGGGGACCCACCCGCGGTCCCTGCCAAGGCAGGCACTTCAGTCTGCTGAACTATCTTTCTGGCCCCTCTTCCTGGTTCTTTAAATGGAACAGAGAAATGTAAGCAGAATCACATTGTAGAGTTAAGAAGAATCTAGGGAATTTTTTTCTCTTCCCTTCCCAAGCTAATAAATTATTTACCAAATTATGTGCTGAAAATGAGTGCTACCTGTGAGGCAGACCAGAATCCCAAATCTAGTAAAGACTTTTTAGGTAGAGGACTTGTTTCTGGCACTTAGAGCTGTTGATAGAGAACTTGTGTGACAAGACAGTCTGCAAAGTGTGAAGATACCAGCTTCTGAATGATCAATGGAAATTCATAATATTCTCATTGTAAACAAGTTTTCTTAGAGTACATAACTTGTGAAAGTAAACATTCCCAAAGGTTAATTGTTCTTTTTCTTTTTATGAGCAGAATAGATTTATTAAGGGAAAGAAAGCTCCTGTCAGAGAGGGACAGAGGGGGGCCCGAGTGCGTAGTTCCCCAGGTTAATTGTTTCTACAGGCAAGTATTAATGAGAGGACTTCTTCCATCACCAGGACATGCAAGCCTAGGCAAGCATATGGAAGGCACAGAAGGAGTACATTTTAAGGCTGCTTCTGAATTTAGAAAACAAGTCATGACTCCAGATTTTTGTATGTGACCTAAATGTCTCACAACTGTTAGGTGAACTTTCTGTGAGGGATGACTGACTTGAGTCAAGATATTCACAGCTTGACAAAAAGTAGTCGTTGATTTGTCCAATATTTTTTTCATTAATAATGCAGTAAAACATCTTATCAATGTTATAAATCCTACACTTTACATTAACCTGTGTATGTCATGACCCTGCCAATATATTTACCGTACATCTTGATAACTGACACTAGGATCATTCCAATTCCTTTTTTCCTGAGAACACTCATTTGTGGCAAGTTTAATTTGGGTTTGTGGACCTAGGTCATGCTTGCTTGGCTCAAATAAGTTACTGTCTTGTTTTCCTTTACATTGAAGTTGTCAATTTGCCTCAACAACCCCAATGCTTTATCTTCTTAACTGTCATTTGTCATTCTTAAAGATTAGCAGTGATTTTTCTCCTGTGTTCTTTTCAGTAATTACTAATGTACCCTCCTTTTCAAAAATCTCATTTTGAAATATTTTCAACCTATATCCCTTTGGTTTTTCTTTTAACTCTGAAAATGAGATCCTTTCTGTCAGAGGGATTCTGAAGTAATTGGTTCAAAAAATAGAAATGAAATTATATATGGGGGTTAGAGAATGTTTAAATGCAACCCTCCAAAATCAGGGTGTGAAAAATGGTATGTAGTGTCCCCAGCACTACATACAAACTGGCCCCAACCTCACGTGTGCTGAGCAAGCCACAGATATCTATATCTATATATCTATATCTATCTATAGCTATATCTATCTATATCTATCTTTCTATGAAAGACAACTCAGATAAAACTAAATTAATTATATCAATGAAAAATAAAGTATGATCTTCCTTAGGAAAGCATGTTTTACAAAGTGTTACCAATAAGGACTCATATATATACACTAATAAACTAATTCTTTTATTTTATAGGTTGTATGTAAGTATGAATGACTGAAAGAAGTTCAGGGAATATTGCTAACTCAGATGAGGCAATCAGTATATTATTTTCTGCTGCTAGTGGTAAATATTGAATGCATAGCAATATCCAGAGTCTTTGGGGGCTTGAAATTGAATTTTTATGAAGTACTTATATGGATCATTAAAGGAATGATTTCTTCTAAGTTTGCCGATCAGAAACATTTAATATATATGATGCTTAAATACTTACAGATATTAAGCTAGGCACTGAAGGTCACCAGATGAGCTGAACCCACTTCTTCTCCAGAATATTGCTCTTTTAGGCATTATAGATGATCTCAGGATAATGGTGCTAGCCCTTAAGTACCATTTATGCAGAGTACATTCTTCAATTTCAGAGAACTCAAACAACATATCTGATGTCTAGCTAGCTAAGAGACATATTTCTATACTATGAACTATGATAACACATTTGTTCCTAGGTATTAATGGAGCTGTTGAAGTTGGAAAAAAGATGATATATGGGAGGGCAGGACAAGGCCAGAGTACTTAAAGCAGTCAAGCTATCTCATTCTTGAGAAAAACATCTTGCCTTGTTCAGTTTTGGCTCTTTGTCTCTAGACAACCTTGTGTTTCCTGATACTAATGTTGCAAAGGTATACATAAATGTCTTTGTTGTTCTTTTTTGGGTCCTTTGCCAAACAGGCACCATCACCACCTGACCCCAGCTATTGTCTCTTGTCTTTATTTTTGGATTCCTCTGTCCATTTTCTCCCAGGAAACAATGAGAGACCATCAAATCCCTACAATTGGGACCGGAACAGAACCCATGGTAAGGAGATTTTGGTAGGTGGGAGACTGTTCCCGAGTTTTGCTGACAACAGGGTGGGGAAATGGATTGTTTGGTCAATAGTTAGTGCAGGAGTTTTATATTAACAATTATCAGGTGTAAAGCATGGGGAATGGAGGTCTTCTTACCTTAAATATATTATAAATAATGATCTTAAAGAGTGAAATACCTTTGAGAAAAACCACAAAGAAGAAAGTTACATTGAAGTAAAAATGGGTCAGAGTTTTAACAACCACAGATGCTCATAAATGCATGTAAAACTATTTGTGTTTTTTGGTTCCTGTATTTCCTGTACTGTTTAACTCCACCATAAAGGACGTAGCATGGAGTACACTTTTAAAATCAAGTCCCACATGAGATAAAGAAGGTAGAGCAAAGGTGCCATGGATGGACAGTCTAGTGGTCTTGTCCTAGGCAGACAAGCTGGAATTCACCAGCTACCACCTGTCTGTCGTAAGACTGGTCCAGTCAAGACCATTGCTGTGTGCCACCAAGTACATTGTGTACCTGGAGATAAGCAGGAGGGTCATGACGATGGAGTGCCATGCCCTAGGCTTTTGCAACACACATAGTTAATATGATAAATATGTTTACTTCAAAATAGTGCCTATATTCTAAATGTGGGCAAAAATAAGACATCAGCAGTGAGAGTAAGGAGATAGCTAGCAAACATGGAAGATGTGGCTCCACGGTATTTGCCCCCTCATGGCGTGGGGTGGGGTATGTGCTCAAGGGAGACCATTCTCGTACTATCTGCCCATGCAGCCCAAAGGCAGTCGAGTAAAAGTGGCAACCAGGGGCAGAGCCCCAACACGCAGAGGTCTCCAGGTTTTGCTTGGCGTCATCAATGCTGATTATGCAAAAACAAAAAAACAAAGCCACAATTCAATCTATTGAAAAAAAAATTCTTTACATCACTCCAGATACTTGTATCCATCAATTGATCATTCTATCTTTAGTAAAGATTTAAAATTATAGAAAAAAGGTATGTTGAGATAAAAAGCAGAAATTAATTATGTAAAGGTAAAGAATAAATAGAAAAGGGCTTTCAAATATAAGTGTGGTAGCCTGTGGGTAGGGTACTAGATTGCTGATCTGGAGGGATGAAAGGGGATATTCCACCAGGAATAGACCCTGAAAGAAAAGAAGGAAATGGAGAAGGTGTCTTTCTCCATTACCATTGACACACAAACAGAAGTTTTTATATTTTCCTCTTAAAGTAATTGATGTAAAAGATTAATTTCATCCTGAAATCAAGAAGTTTAACTTTAAATAAAAAATCATAATTCTTACAACTCTTATATAAATCTTACAATAATGGTAATATTTTTAAAAATATTACTTAAAGTTCTTTTGGTTCCTAATAAGGTTGACTGCCTCTTTTACAGTCCTGTATTAAAATTGGTATAGAAAAGCTTTGATATTTTACAAACAGATATAGATATTTGTAGTGCAATCTAAAAACAGTAAGGTTCGGTTTTTTTTTTTTTTTTTTTCAGAACCACCAGGGATTGAACTCAAGCCCTTGCATTTGCCAGGGAAGCATTTATTCCACTGAGCCATCTCCCTGGCCCCACCTTAAGCTTTTTTCCTGGATATTTACCAGTTTAAGTTTGGAGAACAAAAGCTAGCAGGATAGATGGGCTAAGAGGATAGCCAATATTTTCATAGTAGCTCTCCAACATCAAGGAGGACTCAAGACAAAAGAGAATCTCTGGTGTGACATTGTATTACTAAATTGAGTCCCTAATTTTCTGATCAAGAAGAACATCAGTCCATAGAAATAAACTAACAATAATACATCGTGTGACTAAGGTGAGTCACCCAAAAACAAAACAAAAATAAACATCTCAAACTTTCACAGAAAGCAACTTCGTAAAGCAATGACCATTACTCATAAAGATGGTGGACACAGTCAAAAGAACTAGAAAGAGCAATATATGGTTCCAAGGCAAATCCTGAAGAGATTTAACTGGCCTTGTTAGATAGAAAAGTTTATTTTTTTAATAATGCAGGACTCACTTTAACTTGTTTTTAACCCTTCGGCAAAAAAAGCACAAGCACATTTATAAAAATGAATGTCATAATAATACACTTTCTATAAAAGTTTCAAATCACTAACAAGTTCTGACAATTTTAAACTATACTGATACTCACTACTCTTATAGATTATTGGACTCTATAGTGTTAAATTTTGAAATACAAGTACAAAAAATATTAAGACTTGCAACAAAACTGAAAAGGCCTTCTAGAGAGTTCGCTAAACATAGCTTCTCCAGCTGCAACAAAATAACCATCACTCACAGAACAAAACAGTAAAAGGACAGATGGCAGAAGCTGCTGAAGTTGGAAACTGTCCATATGTGGAGGGAAGGACAAAGCCAGTATGCCTGAAGTAGTCAAACTACTGCCAAGAGACCAACACATCCCTACATTTATATAATGTACATATATATACATATATATATATGTATATATGTATATCCAAAAATTGTGTAAGAATACAATTCAGTTGCATGTATTTGAATTACAACTTTGAATCTGGTTCCTGCTAAAATGTTATTTACTGGTAGCATATATTTGTCACATAGTTTTAGTGTCATATAAAGTGGTATCTAAATGACAACACCTGTGCTTCATTTTTGAGGTCTATCAGATTTCTATATTCACAACATTTTCATCGGTTTATAAATCAAAAGCAAAAATTTTCAATAGCGAAACGTCACTAGAATGCCACTATAGACATGAAAAAAATGTTCAATTCATTTTCAGTTGAATTTTCTTTTCCATTCTTTGGATGCAAAACATTTTGATTCATTAATTTGAACTCACAGCAGCTCCATAACTCAAGGCTGGATGAAGGCTATCACATGTGCTTGCATATTGTACATCACAAGCTTCTTTGGTTATGAATGCTAAACTATAGGGGCCAGAGAGATGCCTCAGTAGAATAAGCACTTCCCTGGCAAGCTCAAGGGCCTGAGTTCAATCCCTGGTTCTGAAACAAAAATAAAATAAATAATAGTAATAATGGTAAACTGCACTTTAGCGTTAAACCTAGAAGCCATGTCAAATAACATATTTGCTATTGTTTTCTTTAAACAAATTTTACACTTTATATCTTAAATCTGAACCATTAATTTGAAGATAGCAGCATCTGACACAGCAAGCACTGCTAAATTCCTGTTACCTTGCTTAGTGAAATCTTGTATCGTTCTAATGCTATTTTATTCTATTCCTCTTTTGTATTCTTTAAAAATAAAAAAAGATCGAATTTGCTGAAAGAAAAGCTCAGACATTTGAAAAAAATGTCACTCAATATTTGACAAAAATGATACTCATTCCCAGCTATTTGAAATGACACACAATGATCTGAAGCAAAAGAAAGCAGATTACTGCTAACATATGTGTTGTGTCCCATGAATATACATGCCAGGAGTCTCCTTACTTTGCCATCTATAAAAGATTTTTAAAAGTCTGAGCTGTTGATCTGAATATTATCATTCAGATCAAGTCTAGATCTGCTGAATAATAACTATCAGCTTTATCATAAATTCTTTTAAAATATAAATACAACCAACAGATATCAAGGACCAAACTGTTTTACAGAGGGATCAGGTTTCTCATCACACAAAAGTTTTAGAATAACTTTGAGCTCTCCTTACCTAATGTAGGACAGAGACCCATGCAAGAGAACAAAACAAAACAAAGTTCACATGAGATAGCTGTTACTTCTCACTTAAAAAGATAGCAAGAAATCAAGGCACATCCATAAAAGAAATATGTCACATAGAGGTATACTGAAGAATTTAGAAAAAAGGAGTTGATAAGTCACATAATAAATAGAAAAGCAGGTCATATAGTTAGGAATTTGTCCAAGGAGTGTAAGAAATACTATGATGGGTATTTTATAATGAGTGCATCTAACTCTAATGGCGTCCCATTTTAGCAACAAGGACATTAATAACTGAGATTTAAGAGAGGGATAAGAATTTTCCTTATCCCTTTCTTAAATTATGCTACACTTAAATAAGATAAAAATTATCATAATTTGGTGTTACTTTAGACTACATATGAAATTATCAAGTTCACAGATATAAGCTATTTTTAATTTCCAGTTCTCTATTTAATAGAAAAGCATCATCTGAATAAAATTGCTAACTTAAGGGCTGGCTAGATAGCTCTGTTGTGTAAGCACCTGCCTGGCAAGTGCTAGGACCTGAGTTCGATTCTTGGTACCTCATGCTATGCTGAACCAACGCCAAGCCAGCCACCCAACCTGGCTCACAGGCCTAAAATCCCAGTGCTGGAGGGATCACTACAAGTCTGTGTTGCGTAGGAAGACTCTGTATTAAATAAATATTTTTAATTATAAAATTTGGTTACTTAATACATAATTATGCAAAATTCATAAAGAGAGGATATTTAAAACACTTTCAGGATAATTTTAAAGTCAAAACATGCAAAATGTTGGGAAAAGTGTCAGATTGGCTTCATAGTGAATGAATATAGTTCAATTTTTTCCATAAAAGTTAAAAAACTATGAAAAGGAAAATTATGAATTTTACGTCAGGCACACATGATAAGAAAATGATTCCTATAAATGTTGTTGGGTACACTGATGAAAGGACCTAAACATGGAACTTGTATTCTCACAATTCCTGTACTCTTTGCTTTGTTTAGAAAGTGGTGCTCTTAGGACCAGTGAGACAGCTCAGCAGACTAAGCAATGGCTTAGGTAAGTGCAGGGATGGGGGCTCAATTCCTGGCACCACATGCTGCTCTGGCCCTGACCCTGGCTGGGCATGCTGAGCCCTCAACCAAGTCTTGGCATGGTGTAATCCGAGTGCTGGGGAGCCTGAGAACAGGAGAATCACTATGAGTCCAATCTGTGTAGTGAGACCCTGTACCAAATACATATAAAAAAAGAACAAAAGAAAAAGGAAGGGGATGGGAGAGGAGAAGACAAGAGAGGAGAGGAAAGGAGAGGAGAGGAGAGGACAGGAGAGGAGAGGACAGGACAGGACAGGACAGGACAGGAGAGGACAGGACAGGAGAGGACAGGACAGGACAGGAGAGGAGAGGAGAGAGACATTGGTACTCTCAATTCTTACTTGATTAATACTTCTTGTGTGAGTGTATTTGTATTATACCTTAGAGTTCAATATAAAAAAAGAAAAACAACTTAAAGTCACCCTATAATATACTTGTTATTCTCTTGTCACTAATGTACAAGCTCCAGGGAAGGCATTCATTTTCCGCCCATGAGCCAGGGAGCACGCTCTGCTCCTTCAGATCCAATTCACTTGTAGTATGAAGCCATTGTAAACCTTCACAGTGATTTTTACCTGACCTCTATTTGTGTAAATACATGATTTTACTTTTTATTTTCACAACATACAATTTTGTTTTGCACAATTTTTCTCAGATATCTGTCTCCACTCTCCCTAAAATGTGTGCTGGGCGGTGTGTCTCAGTTTTTTCTCCTTTTTCATTTTTTATTTGAAATGCCAAAAATGGTGTTGATTACATAATGTTAAAATTCATACAAGTAAGAAATTATCCTAGAGTATTAATAAATTCCCAAGTATAGTCTAAGTGAAGACAAAATAAGTTTTTTTTACATATATTATTCTGTTCTTTTTTATTTCTTCCTATATTTTTCTGGTAATAATAATGTTAATTTTCTCCACTTCTTTCCAGACAACTCTATCCCTAAATATAGGTTCAAATGCAAAAAGCTAGGTTGGCTTTTTCTTGATTGTTCAGTGACTGTAAAGACTCAATCAAGTGAAGAGTAGCATAATTATGCAATCAATCTGGGTAGGAAAATAGAGAGCAACCACACAATGGCTCTTTCTTTGAGTCATGCAAAAGAGCTTTGAAACAAATCTAGAATTTGCTAATTATGGTTAAAACTTATTCTTAATTCAAGTTGTATGACTTAGCAGCCAGAGTTCATTTTCAATCCTAGAGCTAAAGCATTCTCATTGTTATATATTTTAATAGGGAACTTTGAAGGCTTAACGTTAAAATTGTGATTGATACAATATTGGCAAGTTTTCACTTCTAATTCTTCTAGGACTTAACTCCATTATAATAATTCTAATTAAAGTAGTTATGAAAACTGAAATATATTCTCCACAGTTCACAAGGTGGTGCATTTGTAATCCTTGTCAAAATATTATTTTAAAATATTGTTGTGAATAATTAATTTAACTTTAACAAGGTTTTTTCATACATTATATATTTATAAATAGCAGACCTGTTTCTAATATTTCCAACACATTAATACGTAATATAATGGAGTGAAAGTAAAGTGATGCTACCTGGTTTTGTTTCTTGCTAGTCTGTTGTCTATTATATTCTATAATCTGAACTTGAAATTTAAAAAGAAAAAAAATTCTCTTTGCCTTTAGCTAGAAATACTGATGAAAGGAAAGAATGAGAAATGCAAACATAAAAGAGTGTTTGTACAATGAGACAGATTTCAGTAATATTACATGCCATGTAGCTGTCGGTGTCCCTTACCTATAAAGGAGCCCAACCATCTGTAGACCTTTGCATCATAGGTAATCTTTCTTAGCATTTCTATTCACCATTGTCCTTCGCTGCTGTTTCCTAATAGACTTCTCATAAGCTTTCATTTTGATTGATATACAACCTTCTGGAAGTCACTGACCATATCCAAATCTTTACAAGTGAGTTGTTCAAAGGCCATGAACTCTGCTTGCTACTGGGCCTTGCCTGTTAAACAAGATGGTGGCCATGCTTCATAGTATAGTCATCTACGTATGAGTAAATAGATTATGTACTCTAAATTCTGTAGGGTAGGCCATTTTAAAATGTAAAACAATTGTGTCATACCTGGGTGTGCTCTCATTTGGGAAAAGTGTTACACATTGGAAAACACTGCTTGAATGAATGCTATTTTACTTGCCACATAATGAAAATGGATTTCTACCACTTTTAAAGCAGAAAAAAGTAAAATATATTGACACTGTCAAGAAAGATGGGCCAGTAATTGTTTGATAGTCTTAATAATATAGAAAATATTAATTTTTGATTAGCATCAGGTAGAGACTAAAGGTAAACTTTATTTTCAGCTACAAAAACTGTCAGAATAGTCATATATACAGCTGTATAATGAACCAACATAATTGTGCTGGTCCTGCCCTCAGGGGGATTCTGAGAAAGAAACTGAGACTGGGTTTGGTGACAAGCTCCTGGAATCCCAGCTCTTAGGAGTCTATAAACAGACGTATCACTATGAGTCTGATCTAGTAGTGAGACCCAAACATCCTGTAGATCCTGACCTAAAATACAAAGAAAAAATATATCAACATAGCACACTTAAAAATAGCTGCTCTGGTGAAAGAGCAGTGTAAAACCAAAGAAATCTGAGGGAGAGTGAAAGGTATACTGCTCAGCACCTGAAATAAGACTAAAGCTGTCAGTAAATATGGAGAAGCATAAGAAAAAATACAAAGAGGAATTGACATTAAGAGCCTAGGATTAAAATGATTACATTGCTATGAATTCAGAACTAAAAACATCGAATTGAAAGCTGAAACAATTATGCAGATTTTGGGTCAAAGATAATATACTTTATTTGTCAACATTAAAAACTACAATATTTTTTTTTTTTTTTGGCAGAACCAGGCATTGAAGTCCGGCCTTTGTGCTTTCCAGGAAAGTGCTTATTCTACTGAGCTATTTCCCTGGACCTAAAAAACACAGTTTTAAGTGGCCCAGCACATATTAAAAAATGATGAGTACCAAATCAATCATGAAAAAATGGAAAATTTTAAAAATGTAATCTACATCATAGTGCAATTTCAAATAAAAATTATTAATAATAACAACAAAAATAATATTTTATGAAATACTAAAGACAAATAGCTCAGCCAATTAAATCTCCTACCTAGCCAGACACAGGGACCTGGGTTTGATCCCCAACATGTAGCTACACCTCTGAGGAGAAATGAGACAGTAAATGAGACTGGACATGGTGGTGAGTACCTGAAATTCCAGCACTTGGGAGGTTGAAAAACAGGATTACTGTAAGTCTGATCTGTGTATTGAGACCCTGTAGATCCTGTACTAAATACATAAAAAAAGGGCTAATTGTTTAAAAGGTAAAAGGAGCAAATCAGGCAAAGCTTATTTATAAAGTGAGCAAATGTATGCAGTGTACAAGAATTGAAGTAAATCAATAAGAAAGCATATACATTTTAGTGCAAAACACTGTTTTCAAAAAAAGTAAATGAATAAACCCCCCACTATTTTCATCTTTTTTTGATCTTCAATCCCTTTAATTTTCAGCTCATATCACTGTACACTAAAATAATTTACTAACAAAACAATTAAATGCAATAAAATATAATTTTTCAAAAAAAACATAGTATGACAAATTTAATGTAAGAACAATTTGAGCACTTTATCTTTTCCTTGAGGTATTGTTAAATAATTGAATATAATTAAATAACAATGAGAAAATATCTGAAATTTTATGAAATCTTCCCTCAAAAGCATTAGGGTCAGATAATTTTCATTATTAATAGTTATTTTTCTTTTTTTTTCTGTATTTAAGACAAAGTCTACAGGGTCTACAGGGGCTCATTGTGTAGATCAGATTCATAGTGATTCTTCTGTTTTCAGTGTTCCATATTCTGGGATTACAGGTATCTGCCCCTCGTCCAGTCTCAATTTCAGCTCAGTGTCCCTTCCAGCGTGGCATGCTGGCGATCGAACCACTACTGTGCTCTGCCTAAGCAGGTGAATTACTTTTTTCCAAACAATGCAACAGTACAAATTTGTTGAAAGCCCCATTTTAGACTATTTAAAAGAAATAGAATAGATTTGATTTTATGAAGCAAGTAAGTTATTGCTATCAAATGCTAGGACATACAGAAAATATTTTAATAAACAATAACATTAAAGAGACACAATGCTGGAATAAAAATAGTTAGTATAACTGAACTAATTTTGACAGTCTTTTATGTTGCTCAAATACAATGAGATTTGGAAAATATAAAAAGTAACTCTTGGCTGGCAAGATAGCTCAGCACACTAAGTGCCTGCTCGGGCAAGTGTGCAAGGCCCCAACCCTGGGCACACTGAGCTAGTCACCAAGGGCAGGTGTGTTTTTTTGCACACCTGCAGTCACAGCCTGGGGGAGACTGAAAAGAGGTAGATCACAGTAAGTATAAGTTATGTAATGAGACTCTGTACCAAAAAAAAAAGGTAACTCTTTAACTGTTTCAAGTTACCCCACAATTTCTTTAAGAATTAAAAAATGTTTTAGGTTTGTACTAACAGCTTTGGTGGATAGGATATCATGTCTGCATCTGGTACTATGAATAACTACTATGACAACAATATGTAATGTGTTAATTATTGTAACTGTCCTACTAACCTGTTTTGAAACTGTCTCATTGCTATTTATAAATGAAAATAATTGTTAAAAAATTAAAAATTTGTTAAATAATTGAATGATTTATTTTTAAAGCAAGCTACTAGTGCAAATCTTCTTCAATGTTAATTAAATATTCAAGTATTAGTCACTATCACATTTTGTTTTGATTTATTTTTTTTTTGGAGGAACCCAGGATTGAACTCAGGCCCTTGTGCTTCCCAGGGAAGCACTTATTCCACTAAGCCATCTGCCTGGCTCCACATTATCACATTTTAATCATATAAATTTGACCATTATATTAATGTAATCCAAAACAAAAAATATAAATTAATAAAAAAAGAAATTGTAGACACTGATTATAACATTGTCAACTGTGTCGAACAATTGAGAGACTGAGAGCTTTTTATTGTTGTATAAAGTGACAGATAGACATAATTATATATTAAGCACTTGTCTAGCAAGCATAAGGTCCTGATTTCTCTCTCCAGTGCCATAAAAATAGAAATAATTATAGATACTTTATTATAGCTTTATCTATTGCTAACTTCAATCGATGTAAATCAGCAATAAAAATATTTAAGTTTATAAATAGGTTATGTATTATCCTTGTCAAGTTTAAGATTTACAAAAAGAAAATCACAATATTTTACTAACCTACAAATTTATAAAAATAATTCTAAGTTCAAATCAATATTATGTAAGTATAATTTCTTTCCAATAATCTAAGGTTTTTTTCTCACAAGTTGGTCATTTGAACACTTTCTCTTTCTATTACTAACTTTCTAACCCCTAATTTCCATTTATAAAGACAAATGGCATTTATAAATACTATTTATATGAAAGAAAAGAATAATATAAATGAATAGCAAAATGGAAATGTAATATGTCTTTCACAATCATAATTTTCTGTTGTATATGAATTTCTAGAACTAAAAAGAAATCACTGACTGAGAAAAATGTTGAAAAGACTTGCATTTTGCCAAAATTCTAAAAACAATTTGATTGGAAAGGAAAAAACATGGGAAAAATATCTTTGGACAGTATTAATGGTGTGGACCATGCCATCAGTTTAAATTACTTATGTAGCGATTATGTAAACAACAGAAAATGTGCATACTGTTTTTGTGTCAACTTCATTTTAAAAATCTGTGCTAATTGACCAAGAAAGTATTAGGACCCAAATGTACTTATCTTTGCATCTTACTAAAAATTTAAATGAATTGTTGTATAAAGAGAAAAAAATGACAATTATGTCATTAAATACATATAGTTAATTATTAATGGAATGTAGGTTATAATTTTTTTTTGGCAGCACCAGGGATTGAACACAGACCCTTGCACTTGCCAGGGAAGCGCTTATTCCACTGAGCCATCTCCTCAGCCCCTAGGTTATAAATCTGAGCAGTCGCTTTAAAATTCTGTTGATTCTTGATCTCTGAGTATTTTCATATTTGATAAAATTAGACACCTTCACTCACAACGTAAGTTTACTGTTAGGTTTCACCAAGAGAAATGAAAACAAGTGAGGAAGCATAACCTATAAGAATTTTTAAAACAGGTAATAACTCGAAAAAGTCCAAGCACAAATCAATGAATTGAATGGGTAGACAAACTGTGTTACATGTTCTTAGGAGAATGACTTTGAAAAATGGAATGAATATCTTCCTTATTTAGGCAACAGAATGTATGGATCTCAAATTGTGGGCTAAAGCATTTAAAATGTTTCAATGTGTATTGAATTAATTGATTACTATGAAGTTGTAGAATAGTGAAAATGAAATTTTAGCTATAAAAATCTTTAGAAAACTTGTCTGAGGAGAAGTGAGGAATCTTTTCCTGGTGATAATAACTTTCTGTATATTGAAAATGTCCTCAGACTTTATGAGTGTAGATTTACCAAGATGATCATTCGTTAATGGAGACCACTATGAAGCAGCCTTGAGAATAATTTGAAAGTAATCAATTGGTTTTTTTGTTTTTGTTGTTGTTGTTTATTTGTGAGTCAGCCCCAGGCCTAGCCCCCTTGTCTGGAGATGGAAGCAGATTCATAGTAAGTGAACCTCTATGAACCTCCAGTCCCAGCTGAGGCTTGTAGGGTCCTGTGATGCATTGGTTTGTCAAAGGACAAGATGAGGCCCCATGAGGACTGCCTGACTGTATTTCCCATTAACTAAATAGAGCCTATGACTGGTGCCTTTCTCCTGTGATGAATGCCCACTTGAAGATAAGACAGTTTCCTAATAATAATTCCTAAGTGCAATTTAATGATTAGGGAAGTCTTTGTACTGACTCCAAAGGTTCTATTCATGATTCCATGTTTTCCTCAGTATCCTTTTCCATTGTTTGAAAACCAAAATATATGGGCTGCCAAGAAAAGTTTCTTGCCTCAGCCCCCAGAGAATCTCAAATTCTGCTAGAGGGTTTTGATCCTCTTGGATCCCTGAAATCTTTTTTTTATTTAAACCATGTTCTTTTTATTTAAACCTTCACCATCTACTTGTTTGGGAGGATGAAGACCTGATTAGTCTGTGATAATTCTAATCACCATGAATTTGAGAATGTATAAATTAAATTACATGGAAAAATAACAATGGACTTCTGTGCCTCTAACTGAAATAGGGAAGATTAAAGAGCTGCTGCCATACCTAATAAAGAGTGTTCAGATCCATGTTTCAATCATAGTGTGCACATGAATAACCTCACAACCTTGTTATGTAGATCTTAACATGATACTGGGATGGACTCATTTTGTATTTCTATTATTCTTTTAGCTTCTGGTAGTAACACTCTGGATCCACAAACTACTATGAACATAGAAAGAATCAAATATAAAGAATATTAAACTCAAAGCCAAAAGCTACCTAAGCAGTATGAATGTCTATAATTATTTAACACTTTCACTTGAGAGGAACAGAATCCAGGGTATACTATAATAATGTTTAAATGTGCTAAATAAAAGTTTCAAACAAATGTTTTTAAGAACAAAATTTGTTGTCTGAGAATTTTTATGAGAATTGATTAGAGATTCAGCTCTTCAGACTCTAAATATAGTTTGTGTATTATATATAACAATGAATTGTGTTTGTAAATGTTTAAATTTCAATCAAAATTCTAGTGAATAGTTTATAATTTCAAAGAAATTTGTGGTGCTAGATTGAGTAGGATAGTATGCAGTCATTACAAAATAAATATTATGCAAAATCTGTAAGTTAGATGTATTTTAAATCTAAGAATTTAGAAATGAACATGTATATTTCTAGTGGTATAGACCCTGGAGAACATTACAAGTATTACTTGTTTTTCTCTCACATGCAAAGAAATATATACTTAAACAATATGCCAAGACTTTGCTTACATAGTTGTCATTGTAGCACAATACTATGTTTAATGAACAACAAATATTTTCATTAGCATCTTACCCCTAGTAGTTCACAATTTCAACTTGAGTTTATCCAGCATGTTCAGTTGCATTAATATAATGAGATATTTACCTTCAAGCTCATGATAATACCAAGAAACGTTTCTGGAAAAAGGGAAGTTGGGCAACAACCAGAATTGTTTCATTTTATTTCTCCTGTCATGCTGAAACTAGGCAGATGCCATGCAAACTAGTTAACTTTTCAGAAGATTTACAATGTCACACAATTGGAACATTAAAATACATCATTAACCCCACAGTTACTTGCTTGCCATCAATGGATGTTACTCAAAATTTCAAGATTTCTAACTTTATGTAAATCCTCACTTTAGCTACTTATTTATAAACCTTACCAAATACTAGTACAAGGAATATTATACTTTACAGAGAATAATTTTTAGGTATACAAATACATAACCACAAAACAGTTTGGGGATATAAACACAGCCTGTCATGAGATTGGTTGTAGAGAAGCCTGTAATATCTGATAATCACACTAACTATAATTATATAACTTATTTTGTTATTATAACAAAAAGTTATATAACTTATTATTTTGTTATTATAACAAAAACAATGTAACATTAGATTATACAAGAAAATTAAAGAATGTGGCAATTAATAAGTATAAAAGAGAAATTATTGTCCTAAATTCAATTTACTAATATTGACAAAGAATTACTAGAATTCAGAGCTTCCAGTCCAAAACTCAGGCACCTGCGTGAGTGAAACTCTCTACTTCACACCTGGTACCCCTGCAACCCTCCAGAGCCCCTGGCCCCAAGCCTGTTGAGTGAGAACTTTTGTGACTCTATCGGACCCAATCCAGCCCAGCCTAGCCGGGTAAGTGTGCAGGAGAGTTTCTGGATTTACTGGGCCAGCAGCAGGACCCCTCCAGATCAAAATGCAGGCACCTGCATGAGTGAAACTTTCTACTGCACCCCTGAGACCTCTGCAATCCTCTGGAGCCCCTGACTCCAATCCCTCTGAGCGAGTAAGAACTTCTGAGACTCTCTGGGGGCATTGATATAGCCCATCCGGGGCCAGAGAGTGTGTGGGAGAGCTTCTGCACTCCTCAGTGCTCCCTGGGCCAGGGAAAAATAGAGGGGCACAACAAGTTCATTTCCACGGGCTTCAGCAAAAAGAGGCTGAACACAACAGCTAGACCTAGGCCAGGCCTAATAGGATAACATCAAACTTAATAGATCTGCATCTGAGTCTCATTAGGTGCTAATGTTATAACTGCACCAAAGGTCTGCACCAAAGGTCAGAGTTTAGTGCGATACAAAATGACACAATCAAGTATCAAAATGCGATCTCAGGCCTCAAGTCCACATACAACAAGTGCAGAGGACACTATCTCACCTGAAATGAATGAATTAATAGCTTGAGAAGTAAAGAAACAACAGGAGAAAGGTATAGAGGAACTCAGGGAAGAATTAGTGCCTGAAATTAAAAAAAAAAAGAAATTTCTGAATACATAGCATCTGAAGTAAAGAATGTAATACAGAAACATAGGGGGGAAAACTCAATGCCCACCCAGAAGAAGTGCAGAGTACACTAGCTCAGCTAAAATGTATGAATTAACAGCTTCACAAACAAAGAAACAACAGCAGAAATATAAAGACAAACTCAGAGCAGAAATAATTTCTGAAATAAAAAAGAAGTATCTGAATTGATAGCATCTGAAGTAAAGAATCAAATACAGACACACATGGAGGTAAACCAATATGAAAAAAGCTCTGAAGTAAAAGAATTTATAGATCTCCATAAAGAAGAAATTTATTAAAAAAATAGAAGAGATTAGAAATATGGACAGATTCCTTGAATGAACACTACAGGAAAGAGATAGATCACATGAAGCAGAGTCAAAGAGATGTAGAAGAATTTTAAATCTCAATCATGAGTCTAAAAAACTATTTGAGTGAAAGTGAAGACAGTTTCAGATCTTGAAGACGCTGGTGCAGCTAGTAAAAAAGGCAAGAAATGATCTCTTAAAGACAATTAGAATGCATGAAAAAATAACCCATCACCTGCAAGATGATGCCAAGATGAACAATGTGAGACTAATATGCATGAATGAGAAAGACTGAGTCAATGCAAATGCTATAGAAAACTTCACAAATATGAGGAAACGCTCTGACATTCAGGTAACTGAAGCATACAGAATGCCAATTAACTTCAACACAATTAAAAACAAATGAGATATAATAGTCAAAACCCAGAAATCCAGCACAAGAATAATATACTGAAAGATGCTAGAGAAAAGAAGCAGATCACATTTAAAGGAAAACCCATTAGAATTTTGGCTGACTTCTCTTCAAAAACCATGAAGGCAAGGAGAACATGGAGTAGAATACTTTAAGTCCTGTACGAATACCAATTTCAGAAAACCCTATTATACTCTGTAAAACTCTCAAGTTTGATGGAGAAGTGAAATATTTGCATGACAAAGAACAACTAAAGAATTTCAGGATGACAAAGCCATTCTTATATATGCTACAGAAAGATGTTCTAGAGAGGCAGCAAAATGACCAGAACACCAGGAACAAGAAGAGAAGGAACCCACTAAACAGGGCAAACAATTAAACACAGGACAAAGAAGAGCAAACAACGACAGGTAAATAACATGTCAAGCATAAGTCAACACATCTAAATTATGACCAGCAATGAAAATGGACTCAATTCACCAGTTAGAGAAGTATACTGGCATATTGGAATAGGAAACTAAGTCCAACAATATGCTGTATACAAAAATGCACTTAAGTCATAAAGACATTCAGAGACTTAAAATCAAAGGACAGAAAATAATACTACATGCCTCAGCACCTCAGAAAAAAGCAGGAGTATCAATCCTGCCCTCAGACAGTTTCAATTTCAAACCAAGAATGATCAAATGTAATAAAGAAGCCACTATATATTGGTTAGGGGAAAAATTCAAGAGGAAGAGATAACACAAATATCTGTGCACCAAACACAGGAGCACACATCTATATGAGACAAATCTTATTTGACATGAAAAATCTAATATACAAGACCACAATATTAACAGAAGACCTTAACCCCCTATCAAAAAAAAAAAAAAAAAAAAAAAAAAAAAAAAAAAAAAAAAAAAAAAAAAAAAAAAAAAGATACATCAACCAGATTAAAAAATTAGAAAAGAAGTAGCAAAACTGAACCAGAGTTTGGAACAAATGGACTCGGTGGACATACACAGAATGTTCCATACAACCACATCTGAATACACATTTTTTTTAGCTGCACACGGGTCATTTTCTAAAACAGACCATATGCTAGTCCATAGGTCATGCTTCCATGTATGCAAGAAAACAGAAATTATCCCATGCATGTTATCTGACCGCAGTGCAATGAAACTGGAAATAAATGACAAAAGAAACCAGAAAAACCCAACAAATACATGGAAATTAAACAACACCCTACTCAGCAATCAATGGGTAACAGATAAAATTAAACAAGAAGTTCAACAATATCTACAATTCAATGAAAATTTAAGCACAAACTATTAGAATTTATAGGATGCAATGAAAGCAGGTCTCAGAGCACAAATTATAGCTATGAGCTCACATATTGAAAAAAGGAACAGGATAAAATAAAGACGCCTTCGACATGTAGAAAAGGAAGAGCAAACCAAACCCAGTGCTCAAAGACAGGAAGAAATTATACAGATTACAGTGGAAATTAACTCAACTGAGATGAAGAAAACAGTTCAAAGAACTAATGAATCAAAAAGCTGGTTTTTTAAAGACTAAATAAGTCCCCAGCTAACCTCATGAAAAAGATAAAAGAAAAAAATTCAAATACAAGAAATAATGAATGAAAAAGGTGAAATCACCACAAACCCAGTGGTATTTCTACTAATAATAGCTACTTTTAGAATATTTATGCTCACAGAATAGAAGACACAGAAAAAGTGGACAGATTCCTGAAAATGTACAAATTACTAAAACTAAATCAATGAGATATAACAACTCTTTATAACCGAATAACAGCCAATGAAACACAAATAGTAGTAAAAAGCCTACCAACAAAGAGAAGTCCAGGTCCTGATGGATTCATAGCTGAATACTACATAAAATTTATAGAAAATAGAATCCTTACACTCCTCAGACTCTTCAAGGAAATTGAAAAGGAAGCATTCCTCCCAAAATCTTTCCTGGAGGCAAGTATTATACTGATACCAAAAGCAGAGAAAAATGCAACTAAGAAAAAGAACTATAGGCCAATCTCCTTCATGAACATAGAAGCAAAAATTCTTAATAAAATTGTAGCAAATAGAATACAGCAAATCATCAAGATGATCATGAACCATGACCAGGTAGGATTCAAACTAGGGATGCAAGAATTGTTCCATATTCAAAAAATATATAAATGTAATACACTACATTAATAGACTGAAATATAAAAACCACATGATCATCTCAATTGATGCAGAAAAAGCTTTTGACAAAGTCCAACACTCATTCATGTTTGACGTCCTAAAGAAATTTGGAGTAGAAGAGCTCTATTTCAATATGATAAAAGCCATATAAGACAACCCAAAAGCTAAAAGAGGAAAAACTGAAATCTTTCACTCATAGATCTAGTACAAGACAAGGATGTTTTCTATCACCCCTATTCTTCAATATAGTTTTGGAATCATTAGCAACAGCCATCGGAAAAGGGAGTATTAAATAAGAATAGGTAAAAAAGAAGTTAAATTATCACTATTTGCAGATGACATGGTACTCTACTTGGAAGACTCCAAAAATTCCTCCAGGAATAGTACAACTGATACGGAAATTCAGTAGCACAGCAGGATACAAAGTCAATACTCAAAAGTCAATAGCATTCCTCTACACAGACAACAAGCACACCGAAAGGGAAAGAATACCCTTTACAATAGTTCCACAGAAAATGAAATACCTTGGAATTCACTTAACCAAAGAAGTCAAAGATCTTTTCAAGGAAAATTCCAGCACTCTAAGAAAAGAGATTTTAGAGGATTTCAGAAAATAGAAAAATATTCCATGCTCCTGGATAAGAAGAACCAATATCATGAAGATGGCCGTACTCCCAAAATTGTTATACAGATAGAGTGCAATTTCTATCAAGCTGCCACCAACATACATCCCAGACCTAGAGAAACCATTCTTAAAATTCATTTGGAACCAGAAAAGACCTAGAATAGCAAAGGCAATCCTTGCCAACAAATACAATGGAAGAGGTATCAAAACTCCTGACTTGAAATTATACTACAAAGCTACTGTAATAAAATAAACATAGTATTGGTAAAGAAATAGACCTGAGAATCGGTGGAATAGATTAGAAGATGCAGAGGCCTCTACAAACACATGCAGTCAGTCACCAGGAGTTCAACAAAGGGGCCAAACATGCTTACTAGAAGAAAGATATCCTTTTTAATAAATGGTACTTGAAAAACTGGTTCTCCAAATGCCAAAAACTATCACCATGCACTAAGCTAATGTGTAAATGGATTAAAAATCTAAACATTAAGACAGAAACACTCAATCTTCTGGAAGAGAAAGTAGGAGGAATGATTGAAGACATAGGGTAGGAAAAGAGTTCATGAACAAACATGTATTTGCAAGGGAAGCACTTGAAAGAATTAACAACTGGGACCAACTTTTATTGAGAATTTTTGCATGTCAAAAGAAATTGTCAACAAAGTGCAAAGACAACTCACAAATTTCAAAAAAATCTTAATAAGCACTCAGACAAATGTCTGCTCTCTAGAATTTATACACTACTAAGATATATTAGGGCCATTAAATGTAAAGACCCAATCTAGAAATGGACATCTGAGATGAATACACACTTTTCAGAGGATGACTTTAAAAATCAAATAAATTTATGAAAAAATGCTTCACATCACTAGTCATCCATGAAGTGCAAATTAAAACAACACTGAGATACTATCTCACTCCATAAAGAATGGCTATCATAAGGAAATCAACCAACAACAAATTTGGAGAGGATGTAGAGAAAAGGGAACACTTCTCCACTGCTGGTGGGAATGTAGCCTGGTACAACCATTGTGAAAATCAGTGTGCAAACTCCTTAAGGAACTAGGACTCAAAATTCCGTTCAAGCCAGCTGTCTCACTAGTGGGAATTTTCACAGAGGAACTGAAAGCATCTTTTAATAGTGATATATGTGTACCTATGTTTATAGCAGCACAATATGTGATAGCCAAATCTTGGAGACAACCAAGGTGCCCATCACAAGAAAATTGGTTGAAAAAGATGTGGTATTTCTATATAATGGAGTATTACTCAGCTATAAAGAATGATAAACTTAAAGCATTTATATTGAAGTGGATGCCATTTGAACATTTACTCATGAGTGACATAAACTAGTCCCTTATGTGCAAATATCGTATAGTCTTCCTAGTAAAAAAAAATCAAAAGAAGAAATACAAATAGACAGGTATAACACAACAAAAGGAAAGCGAGAACTTGAGGACTGGACAATGAAGAGAAGGGCTGGGAATACTGGACAGGGACAAAGCCATACATTTGTACATACTAGATGGACAAGACAATTATCCCAAGAAACATCAGCAGGTTTTGAAAGTAGCAGTTAAATGGTAGGATTCACAACCTGACTCTCTATGTATACTGATACCTATGAAGCAAGCAAGTGCACTGAAGATAGCAATGTGTAATAGAAGGGTCACACTTGGAATGCCTTCCATTCTGGTCTGCTAAATACATACCTCCTCTCATGATATATAAGATATTGCCATACTGTCTCATAATAGAACTTTCTCTTTTATGTGTAATACATGAAAAAAAAGACACAAGAAAAAAATGTTACATGACTTCTGCTATAAGGCTGTATATGGTTAGATTTCTAAATTTCTGTGTAATAGTATGTGTATTATTTCTTTAAATTTGTCCCCTCATATTCTGTAAGGACTTAAAGTTCAATACATCAGTACTTGATGGAAAATATCTGTTCCGTGTTTTGCCTAAGATGTTTGATATTTAGACAGATAGTTAGGGTACACTGAACTGCATATGTTGCAGGGTACTAATCACCTTCTCTTCTGGATGGTTAACAACTTAAGTGTTAACATGAAAAATTGGAGAAATGGAAGGCTGCAAGGTCAGACATTTTGGCCTTAACCTTTCAAAGTTAGTGAAGACTGGGGATATAGGAGACTTGTAACTCAGTTGTCCCATAAATTTTCTGATCAAGGAGATTATGTAGCAACAGAGGAATGTGACTGACGATGTATAGTGTGCCAAAGGAGAGTCACATGGATAGAAAACTTTCTCATAGGTTTTCACAGGGAGAAAATTGTTCAAGCAATGGCTATGACTCATCCACATGGCTGACACTGACAAAGGATCTACAAAGTGCAGTACATGGTTACTGGATAAACCCTGAAGGGACTTGCCTGACCTTATCAGATACAAACGGTACATTTCTTATTATACAGGTCTTGCTTTATCTTGGTCTTAATCATCCTGCTGAAAAGTATAAAAACATGGTATATAAAGTAAAGCCATATTAATATGCTGAGCTGTAAAAGGCTTTAGGCAATAGCTTCTGTGGATAACCCACTATTATATTGTAGACTGCTGGACTGTGTTGGAGGGTTTTGTTGAAATCAAGCACCTACAATATTTGAATGCCAATAAAATATCTATCCCTGACAGAACTAAACAAAAAATTTGATACAAAGGAAGGACCATTCTGTATTTGTATATACAGAATAGTTAGGATAAATATGCAGCTACTTATACGTAATTCTATGAGAAGAAAGATTTGCACTAATAGTGTTTGGACAGGATATCCTGTCTACTTCTTCTACTATGGATAACCACTGGGAAGATAACAATGTAAAAAGTATTAATTATTGAAACTGTCCTATAAATCAGCTTTGAAAAAAAAGGTATACAGCTACATTTTTGTAATTGTACGAATAGAGGGATCTGCTCTCATAGTGTTTCTAAATAGAATATCATGCCTGCACCTTGTACAACAAGTAACCACTAAAGAAACAATATGCAATGTATTAATTATTGAATGTGTCCTACTAATTTGATTCAAAACTGTCTCTTTGCTATTTGTTCTTCAATAAAATTATGGAAAAAATAATTACTATAATTACTTTTGGTTAAAATTGCTCATGTATATACTAGCGAAAGAGGTTTATGACAAGATTATTTTCATGGAAAATTATTGAGGCATTTTATGATTAAATTATGTTTCTTAGCTATACTTTTAATGTTTGCCTAGTGTGCTAAAATCATTCATTCTGATGTTGTCAACAGACAGTAAAAGTCACTTCAGTTTAGATACACAAAGAAAATAAGAGCTGGATTCCGAATGCTTTCCAAAGTAATATTTTTAATTGCCTTATTTTATCTCTGCTTCCATCTTTTAAAGTATCCATATATTTTGATGTCAATATGTAAATTTACAAGTAGAACACAGCAATAAATAGCAAGCAACACAAATTTTGCTTCAATAAATTAAAATAAATTGCTTGAGGTTTTTTGTTTCATCAAAATATGAAAAGCTAGCTGGGGAGATGGCTCAGTGGAATAAATGCTTCCCTGGTAAGTACAAGGGCCTGAGTTCAATCCCCAGTCAGCTCCACAACCCTGAAAAAATATGAAAAGCTACATTCAAATTTGTTAAATACCTTACCATGTTTACCTTTAATTTATTGTAAAGAAGAAAAGTAACCAATAAAAATTTTACTGCATAGTCCTTAGACATTATGGTCTGTACTTTATAGTATGTTTCACAAATATATACCTTTGGGAAAGTGAGACTATTAATCAGTGTTTTGCTATGTCAAAGAAAAATGCCTAAGGACTGCTAAAGTTAACTATTCTCACTTAGAAGAAACATATTGGAATCACTGAGCATTGTTTATAATATATACTTAGGCAGAAAGAAGCAGTATGTAAAAATAGGATTTCTTTTTAATTTTTTTGTTTTTTAGAGAGTAAAAAATGGTATCAAAACAGAATTACAAGTGATAGAGAATTTCACTTAAAAAAGTAATACAAATTTTACAGTGGTTTGTGCAATGCATACTGTTGTTTTTCAACCTGTTACTTATAACTGTGAATTGATAGACTATAAAGTGCAGAGCAAGACAAAAATTAAAATATGATAATGAACATGGTTATGTATTCATGTTTATTCTACTGAAAATAGTTCAACTGAGAAGAAAGTGAATATCACTTTCAAAAATTATTTGATGTGACTTCAGATCTAGGGGTTTATTAACAGATTATGTGTTCTAAGATATTTTACAATAGTTTGGAGAAAACCACTTTAGTTCAGAGAATATTACAAGCAGATTGTATATTAAAATTTATGCATAACACAAATATAATTCCTCAATAGTATGACAAAGCATCTTTCTTTGAGAAGTGCTTGTAACGTACTACGATATTTATGCACCAAAAATTCTTAAGTGATTTTTTACAGCACTTGGAGATTATATATTTTTTCATAAGACATATTTATTAGGTTCAAAAAAGAAGAAACTCAGATGTATCTGTCATTCAATATATTTTCTTATTTAGATTTTATAATTACACATAATAATCTGCCAAAATTACACTTTAATCTAATATGGTGACTATGAGAGATTACTTTTCAGGAGACCAGAACAAGTGAAGCACCTGAAGGTAGCTGCCAAGCACTGACCTGGAAAAAGGCTGAAACTAGTGAAACTGTTGAGTTTTCATGGACTACATCTAAGATTTTGGCCTTTGTGTTTCCTATGATTCCTTTATAAATTTCTTATCTTCCCTCAAATACCTTTTGGTGTTATAGTATAATAAAATCATGCTGAAGATTGTATTGTTAGGTAGTCTAGCTCAAAATATCACATCAGGGTTCTGCTTGGCTTGGCTTGAGTTTCAGGCTGAAAGTTGTACCTGTTCACAACCTGATAACTTGAAACACAATATGGACCCGTGTACCCAGATTTGGATGTATTCTTGGCACCCAAAAGAGCAGGCAAGGAAAGCATAGTTATCAGTTAATCGCAGGTGGTGCCCAGTCCCAGGGAGCATGAGATGCTGAGGCAGTGGCCATGGCATCTCTGAGAAACAAGAGCATCTTCAGAAGTCAAAGCAGGAACTTCTCGATGACATTGAGTCAGAAATTAGATTTCCACTGTCAAGAAGGATGTGTGCCAGTAACGATATTGATAGATTGGGAAAAACATTAGAAAATGCAATTAGCACAAATTAATAAAGATCATAACAGAAATTTGAAGAAGTACAAGTCTATACACAGGTAATGCATAACATGTCTTCTAGAGGATGGCATTTGAAAAGAAACTTAAACATTTATGGTAATTTTATGCATAAGAATGTGACCTCTGGTAGAATGCAGTGTGCCAGCACATGATCCTCACATTAATTTACCTGAGCTTTTAGAGCAGCTTTATTTATTTATTTATTTATTTATTTATTTATTTATTTATTTTTGGTTGAACCAGGGATTGAACTCAGGTCCTTGTGCTTGCCAGGAAAGCGCTTCTTTCACTGAGCCATCTCCCTGCCCCTTAGGGTAGCTTTTAAATTCCCCAAATCATTTCCTATTCAATGGCTATACCTTCCCTATCAAACAATAAAAATCTTACAGTTATATACTGAAGAAATGGCAAAATAGTAGTGCCCAAAAACTCATTATCATCCATTGTTTGGTAGTAACCCTTTTCAGATTATTTTGCCTTTCAGATTATCCCAATACTTAATACTGTCACAGAAAGCTATTTATCGTACATTGATTTTTCTGACTTTATAGGACAGATTTTCCTAATGAGCCTGTCTTCCAATATTTTTTCTGAAATAGCCATGTATAATTTCTCAGATTACTCAGTGAGAGCCTATTTATGATGTGCCAATCTTATTTAACCAAAGGCTCCTCTAAAGGGAGAGCAGTCATTTGGAGTGAGGACTTTCAACACATCATTTTTTGCCCTGGGGCTATCAGTCCTGATCAGAAATTACCACCAGGTGATATATTAAATCAACCCCTACAAATACCAGTAGTGCTTCAGTTTATGCAGTGTTTCTTATCTGGTAGTTAGAAAGTACTACTATAAAAGTTACGCTAGCCCGCCCCCATTACTTAATCTTTTCTTAGGTAACAAAGGGCAATTTGCAAGCTGATACCATTGATATTGAGCATATTAGGTGTCATTGTAATTCCCTGGGACATTCACCCTCTGGTAACCAACAGGCTGATTCAGTGGTGGCTTGCATTACTCCCTTCAGTCTGGCCAGACAGTCCCACTCATACTATCACCAAAATAACAAAGCTCTAACAAAGAATTGCAATTACCTTATACAAGAGCTAGAAAAATTGTCTAGTCATGCCTGATTTGTCAGCACATCCCTCCCATTCTAGATGAAAGAAACTCAAGGCCTCAGCAAAATAATATTTGGCAAATGGATGTGGCACCCCATCCTTTGGACAGTTACAATATGTTCATGTCCCTATGGACACTTATTCTCTCATGATTTGTGCCACTTGCCATGTGAGTGAAAAGGTGGGACAAGTTCAACAGCACTGTTTTTCTGCCTTTGCTGTGATGGGATGTCCTGCACCAAAAAAAAACAAACAAACAAAAAAAAAAAAAACAAAAAAAAAAACATTCTCATAACGGATCTTTGTACATCAGCAAGGTATTTATTCTTCTTCTTTCAGCTCTGTCATATTAAGTATCTTACAGTCCTCAGGGCCACACCTCAGTGGAGGGTGCACACATTCCTTACCAACACAATTACAGAAACAGAAAGGAAGAGTATGGTTATTTCCACAAGCACACTTAGATCTAGTTATCTTTACCTGAATTAAATCCCACTTACAGAAAATAAGTACACTCCACCAGAGTTTCATTGGCAAAAGGACTAATCAACAAGGATGCCTAGGGCATAGTTCTTGTAGAAAGATGTCCCAAGAGAAAACCTGGATGGTTCAGGGCAGTTAATAACAAGGGGATGAGAGCATGCTCATGTATTAACAGAGGATATAGTACCATGGTGGATGCCATCCCAGGTGGTGCCCATCAAGAGTGACCTCCAGGGCTGTGGTGAAGTCTGCTGCCCCCCAGAAACACAGTGAAAATCTTTTAAATGATGACCCTGGAGGATATACCTTAACTACTGATGACCACGCAAGTGGTAAGGCCAATGACATGGGGGCAAGAAAGCAAATGATTCAGGAGGCTGAGAAATTGATGACAAGTCAGAGCTTACTGCATGTGACAAAAAATGTTGCCATTATGCCATCATTGCCTGCACTGTACATATAAATACTGTGTCTGAGGAAGACATTCATTTGCCAAATATCATTTTGCTGAGGCCTTGGCTTTCTTTCATCTAGAATGGGAGGGATATGCTGACAAATCATGCATGACTAGACAATTTTTCTAGCTTTTGTATAAGGTAATTGCAATTCTTTGTTACAGCTTTGCTATTTTGGTGATAGTATGAGGGGGACTGTCTGGCCAGACTGAAGGGAGTAATGCTAGGTGGACATACCAAATCCCCCTTTGCTATCCCTTACATGGGCTCATTTTCACTCTGAGATTTATCATGATCAGTTAGAATAGGGTCCAGGACCCCATGTGGTCCCTGGATTTATAGATTCTAACATATAATTAAATTATACTTGCACTATTTATAGCACAGTTATGTCCTGAACATAAATCATCACAGTTTAATTACTGCCCACCTTCTTATCCACAGGTCTGTGTAGCACATTGTAAGGAATCATTAATATGTTGGGATGTGAGATCTCTTAACATCTCAGTAGAGCAGATTAACTCGCTCACATTGGATGTCCCTTAATGTGTACAATATACCTTTTAGGAGACATGATTTTTCTCTTGCCAACTAAGGACCTCTTGCCCAGGACATAAAGAGTAAAATCAGCCCAAATCAATTTGAATTTGTAGATTAGAACCTGTGGGGGAGATTAGAAGAAAAAGCCAATTATCATTCAGCCTGCCATACAGCCTGATGGCACTAACATTCCAATTATGATGAAGAAACACCCACTCTGTCCATTGATGCTGAGGGGCAATTTGCATGGCATGGATATGTATTTAGCCTCTGCTTGCCACAGGTCATCTTTAATGGGAAACCTGGACCCATTTAAAAAAAAAAAAGTTTCTGAAGTTAGCTCTTCCCAATGTTGTATGTCACAAATAAAAAGAGCATTGAACCAAATTTACTGTAAACACTTCTAATATCCAAATTTGGAAAAGTAAAACAATGCAGTTTTCTATATGTAAATACAATCCTTATGTTTTCTTATATAGAAATGTTCAAATGAATCTTACCACAGCAAAGTCACGGTGATCCAAAATTTATCAACTAATGACTTTGTAAACAAGATTTTCCTAGTCTTTCTCTATTCCTGGGGTCTGGATGCCTGTGAACATCCCAGAACCATGTCTTCTACTGTTCATTTCTACAATCTCTAATCATTTATCTCAAATACAAAACAAAAAGGATGTTGGGTTTAATTATGGCTGTAATTGTTTCTTTGGTATCATGAATCTCCAGGGCTGCTGTGTTCTCTCCTCCACAGCTCTCACTCTGGACAGACTGATCATGTTTAGACAACTGGCCCTAAGCAGTGGATGAAGCTTGGAATATACAGCACTCACTGATGCAGAATTGTTGTCACAGATTAGTGGCTTAGAAACTACTGTTATGGAGAAAGGAGATCAGACAGAAAGGCTGCTGCTACAGTAAGGTCTGTAATGCTACTTTAATGTTACCCAATTTTGTAAAGTCCCACTACCTTACAATTGATCTACCCACTCCTGGGAAGATATAAAAAAGCATTTACACAGCAGTGTTCTTCAAAACCATGCTTTTGATGCATTAATTCAAGATTGCAACAAGTTGGCTGATTGTTTCGATCTGCTTAATCAATGGAATTAGCTCAGGCCAACTTTGGATTCTACACCAGATTGATTACTGTAATATATCTGTGGCTTTTATCTCTATTCCTAGTTTTTAGCAGGCAACACCAAAGGCAGTGATGCCTAGATACTATCCAACCTCAAGTCACCTGGTTTCAATTATTATAATCACAAAAACAAAAAAGGGCAACTGTTGGGGACCAAGCTCTATGCCTGGAGTCCTGTGGTCTCTAGGTCTGTGTGGCCTTGCTTTAAAACAGGGAAGGGTGGAGAAGTCTACCATGTTTCCTGGTGGTGTTCCTAAGACAAGAAATCTTCTGAGGACAATGAAAAAAATTTGAGCATCAAGATACAGGGAGGGGCTTGTTCCCAACAGACATTTTTCTGTTTACTACAGCTGCTTTTCTAGGGAAAGTACACTGCCCCCTCTCCTGTGGCCTCACTTGCTAATAACAGCAGGCTTACCCAACAGAGGGATGAGCCTTTCCACTCGAGAATGTTCCCCTCATTCCTGTTGGACCTTGAAATTTGCCTTTTGTCTTTCTTTATTTTCTGCCCGCCACCACCCAGGTAACAGGATTCTGATTAGTCCCAGGCATTCAACTACAGAGAAAGTTTGAAAAGACTGTGGATATAGCACATGGTGAAGGCCTTGGATTCAATTCACAGTACTATGAAAAAAGAGAAATTGAGAGAGGGAACAGAGGGGGAAGGAGGCAGAGAGAGCGAGAGACAGAGAGAGACAGCGATAGAGATAGAGAGAGCAAGAGAGAGAAAGAGACAGAGACAGACAGAGAGACAGAGAGACAGAGAGAGAGAGAATTTTCACACAGCAGGGAAAAGAACAGTATTCCTTTAAAATCTTTCAATTCAATACAATATACACAGAAAGTTAACCAGGAACATTTTTTTTTTCTGTGTGTGAAACCAGGGATTGAACTCAGGCCCATGTTTTTGCCAAGGAAGCATTTATTCCACAGAGCCATCTCCCCAGCACTGAACAAGGAAGAATATGTGCCTTGGTTCATTCTAACTGATCCCAGCCATTCCATTTAATAATAGTTGAAACATTGCCGTCTTCTATTAAAGATTGTTAACTAGAAAGTTGTTGTTAAGTAAATAGTTTTATGTATATTCATAATAAATAAATATAGGCAGGCAAGAAAGGGATGAGTTTGAACCTAGCCTGGGACACCAGCCAGTCAGTGACATCCTGCCTGAAAAAACAAACAAAAAAAGAAAATCATGTCTTGCCTCCTCTTTTCCTATACCTCTTATTAAACTGTAGAGATGACTATAACGTTATTCTTAAAACATTTCAAAAATGTTTATGTGGAAGCATATTCATATATGTAAATATATGAACATAAAGTTGTTATAATTGAAGAAAATTTATAGTATACAATATGTCCTACATTTCACATTTTTGATGTAAACGATAAATTCCTTTCAAAGTGACATAGTGATCAGTCACCTTAACTTGGTGTATGTAGCATTCTATTTATCAAACGTACCACAGTTATTTTATAAATGTCCTAAATATATTAAAAGCTTTCATTTTCAGTGCATACTTTTGCAAGTATAATGAACATCTAGAATTAGAACTGCTGAATATAATCGTTTTGCCTTTGGTTTTGGATTATCATTGCCTTGGTTCCTTTTATCTGATTGCTGGGACAAAATATCCAACACCCAGAATTAAGGAAGGAACAGTTTATTTGGCTTACAGTTTGTGGAGGTTTCTGTCCACAATCAGTTGGCTCCATGGCAGGGTGACACATGGCAGAGGGCAAAACAGCAAGAGAAAAACAGGAGGAACAGTGGCAGCTGCAGAGAGCAAGTCTGTCTCCCTTCTTTATATTACCTTCAGTTATTCACTTCCGAGCAGGTACAGCACGCACACCCCTAATCCCAGCATCATTCACACACATAATCCCAGCGATAGACCACTGATTAATCACAAACTCGAGATGGCACCCCAATGGCAATAAGACACAAACCAAAACAATTATGCATGCTATGCATCCAAGTGGTTACAACAGTTCACACTTTTATCAGTGTTGCATGTCCCTCTACCTTTGAATTAAAGAAATTTTTATGTAATAAATCAAGCCAAATTTAGATTTTTTTCTGTATATCGATTAAAATTATTGAAACATCAAGATGATAAGATAGAGAAAATACACCAGGAAATCATGATTGCTTAATTTGAATTATTTTCCCCTGAACTACTTTTATATAAATTAGTAACCCTGAGCTAGAGAGATAGCTCGGAGGTCTAGCACCTGCCTGACAAGCACAAGAATCTGGATTTGATCCCCAAAACCACATTCTGGGCATCCCTGCCCCTGCGTGTGCTAGTGGGCCATGAAAACCAGGTATGGTGGTGCACACCCATAATCCCAGTGCTGCATAGCAAGACCCTGTGCTAAACAAATAAATAAAAATATTTTTTAAAAATTCAATAAACTAATGACCTTTTCCAGATGAGCAAAGAAAACACTAGAAACATAAACTGGAAACTTTGGAGAGGTCAGCACAGACAGCAATGTTCGATGCTAGATTCTGGTCCCAGTGTTATCACTTGTTTACCTTGTGACTAAGTCAATTAAAAATCTCTGTATCTGAATTTTTTAATATATACAAAAATGCTTAAAAGCCATATTTGCGGTCTATCTGTGCTAAAGTTGGCTTCCCCTTGAAGTTTAATGGGAGCTAGGAAACCATTTACTTTGTTCATAAAAAACTTTACATGTGTTATGGGAAAAATAATTTTATGACAAAATAATCCATTATAAATTCTCTCAGTGTAACTTCTCATCTTTCCAGATATTTTTTAGAAGCAGAGAAAGCAAAGATTTTGTTAGATTTGTTTTGTTTGGTATAACAAATATTCTATAAATAATTTATTATAAAATTATACATTAATATGTGATGGCATGAAGTTCTATGAATATTTCTATTGAAACCTAAGGAAAGGTTATAAAATTTATAAATAGAAAAGTTTTTTTTAAGGCGTAATGTAATATTTTACTTAAAACATTTGATGATGTTCTTTTGTTCCTGGATTTAACTGATGCTAAAGTTATTCACATTTGTAAATATGAGTAAGTGCTAACCTTTAAGTTGGGTAAATAATATCTGAGGCATCAATCTATTGTTCACACCACATGACACTCAGTATTGTCAAATTTTTAAAACCCCATGAAATTTAGATTTTCAATCACTGACTATTCAAAGTTAATAAAATACTGTCAGAAGATGTCCCTTAGAGAAGAATACTGTTTGCATAGGAATCACACCATAATTAATATTAAAATGTTTAGAAATAAAATGGTTATTTGAATAGTCATTCCTTATAACTTTAGCAACAGTATCAACTTACTCTATAGACTACACCTCAAAAGTAACTTTTAAAGATGTATGCAAAAGATACAATTAAAATCTCTATCTCAGTAGAAATGAAGCTACAGGTTCTATATTATTACAGTAATGATCCTTGAGCTTTTACTTAATTTGATTTGCTCTGAGATTCACCTTTGGGAAAATAATTCCTGATTATAGATTTTTGTCTGTCTGATTGAGTCAGTCATAGGCCTGTAAAATATGCTTTATAGTCTTGCTTAGAAATGAAAAAAAGCATACTACACACAATTTGCTACTACTAGAACAGCTGGCTGTGGTATTACATGCCTGTGGTCTCTGAGGCAGGGGGGTTACTGTGAGTTAAAGGCCAGCCTGGTTTACAAAGTGCATTCAAGGATAGCCTGAACTGCATAGTGAGACCCTGTCTCAAAAAGGCAGAAAAAAATCTCCTCTACTACTAAAAAAATGTACTCTATTTTTTCACTGAAAAAGATATCTATTCAAGTCCTTTGGAGATAGCTCAGAGACATAAGTGCCTCACTGGGAAGCACAAGGTGCTGAGTTTGATTCCTGGTACCAAAAAAAATCCTGAGAAATAAAAGTGTCTCTACAGTACATAACAACTAAAAGTGGGCAAATATAACCTTAGCACTATGAAGGTAAGCAAAATAGGAAGTTCACAGAAAGTTTAAGTGACCCGATATACTTTTCAAATAAATAATCATCTCAATTATGTCAACGTCATTAACTAATTCATGATGTTTTTACTATTTTACAAGTGCTAATGGTTGTGCAACATCTTGATTAACTACACTAAAGCTGCAAATATTTATTAATTTTAAGGCGTGTATGTCATGCTGACATTATATGGAAACATACAACTAACTTAGTTTGTCAAAGAATATCAGTAAATGGCAACCAGAAAATTAAACTGAATTTTCACACACTAATCCACACATGATCACTTATGATTAGCCATGACCAGGGAAGAAAGTACCATATTTCAAGGGAGTTAACAGAAGTCACTGAAAATATAAAAATCTTTGGTCTGTTTACTCTTGTAAAAAATATATAATGGAATATTTATTTATTATTTATAATGTAGTAGCTGTACAAAATATACAATAGTGATAAACAATACTAAAAGCACAAACAAAAAAGAGAAAGAAAACAGAATAGCCCCTCATCCAACTTAAAAGTTGGTGTAAGAAACATTAATTATCAAACTAAGTTACTGTATGAAAAGATTGCCTCAATGTTGAAATAAAACACCTGATGTCCAAAATGAACAGAGGAAAGGTTTATTTAGTTCACAGTTTGTAGATGCTTCAGGCCATAATTATCTGGCTTCAAGGCATGGTAGCTTGGATGAGAACTATTACAACAGACAGAAGATAGTAAAGAAACAAGCCAAGACAACAAAACATTTTTCCTCCCCTTTTATTTTATACATACTGGTGGGATTAGGGTGGTGCCAATCCAATCAGTAGGTTGATCTGGCATTCGCTCACCCTTAATCCTAGTACCCTTAATCCCAGTGTTGCACACTTCAGATTCAGCCACCTCAGAAAGATAAGCCTTATGAACACAAGAAGCTTAGGGGAATAACTAGACACAAATGATAACAGTGGTACATGGCTAAAATTTAAGCACACAGCATGGCTGAGGCAGGAGATTTATAAATTCACTGCCAGCCTTAGTCATATAATAAGACCCTTTATAGGCTAAGAATATATGTTTAAAAATGATATGAGGCTGTAGCTTAGTATCAAGGTCTTGGGTTTTATTCCTTAGCAGAACAACAAAAAAAGTAGAGGAAGAGGAGGAAGGAGAGAGAGAAGAGAGAGAGGGAGAGAGAAAGAGAGAGAGGCCTACAGACAGACAGACAGACAGAGACAGAGAGGCAGAGACAGAGAAGAGAGAGAGCCACACAGAGACAAACAGAGATGTAGACAAAGAGATAGAGACACACACAGAAACAGAAAGAGGGAAAGAGAGAGACAGAGAGAGAAGAATAGGAAGGAGGAAGGAAAGAAGGGAGGAAGGAATGAAGGAAATAATGAAGGATGGACTGAGGATGATCAGGTAATCAATAACAGAGTATCATATATTTAGGTTATCAATACAGTGACCACTCAAGATCTTGAAGGAAGTAGTTTGAAGAAGAAAGGGTGAACTAGGGTCACCTATATAAAGATCTCATACAGAAATGATTTTCAATTCGTGACACATAATAGAAACAATTTTAAGCAAGTTTTTGGTTTTCAAAAATTCTTTTCTCTAATTATGTATTGCAGGCCATCTGAACACACAAGAGCCTGTCATACTTAGATCAGTAAAATAAAGCTGAATTCCGGAAAACAACCTGTTATTGTCAAAATGATGCCAAATACCTACTTAAAATGAATGTAGTATTTTTCAAGGAGTTATATTTGGGTTGTTTGGCTGTGGTTTCAATGTCTCTATATCAGACATATAGTGGCTTTATAAACTTTAAATATTCTTTAAGTTATGTACTGTCAACCTACAAACCCTATGAAAAATTAATCTTTCATATATCCATGTGGAGTATGGGAAATCATTTAAATTCTTTTTTTTGCCTTTTTTTTTTTTTTTTTTTTTTTTGCAAAACTGGGGATTGAACCTCAGGCCCCTGTGCTTGCCAGGGAAGCGCTTATTCTACTGAGCCATCTCCCCAGCCCCAACATATTTAAATTGTATTTGCTATCATTCATCAAGTTCAACTCTGAATTATGAACTGATAAGCTGCTGTCATTTTTAAGGGAGAGGAAATAAACTATTTTTGGAAAACACTCATTGTTTCACTATTATAGAATATCAGTTCCGTTAGCATGGAATTAGACATTTTCATTCAGGAAACACTGGTACTATTAAATATTCAAGTAATTTGTAGTAATTCAATTCCACACTCCAATGTCAAATTAGACTATTTTTCCTACTGTGTAAAATTAGGGTAAATAATGAAGTGACCATAGAAATAAGGCAGAGAACACATGGTATTATGAGTCAAACTCAAGTGAAAGAAAGCCCTAAGTTATAACAATTGATTGAGATCTAGGGGACCCAGACCCAGCACAGCTCAACTGCTGAGTGAGAGCTCCAGGCCCACCCCACAAGAGGAACCTCTCCCAGCACTCCCCTTTCCCAGTGATCCCGATTCCATGCAAGGGCCACAGACCCAGAGCACCTCGGCCAGGAATCAACAGAGGGGAACCACAGCAGCTGCACCAAAAAGGAACTGAATGCAAGAGCTAGATACAGGACAGGCATAAGTGGATAATCTCAAACTTAATAGACTGGCACCTGAATCTCATTACATGCTAAGGTTATAGCTGCACCAAAGCTCTACACCAAAGGTCAGAAGTCAGTGGTATACAAAATGACAAGGACAACGAGAAAAATGCAATCTCAGGCCTTGAGTCCAGCAGGAAGTGCAAAGGACACTAGCGCAGATTAAATGAGTGAATTAATGAATACAGCAGCAAAGGAACAAAAGCAGAAAGGTATAGAAGAAATCAGATAAGAATTAATTCCAAAAATGAAAAAGAGAAACATCTGAATATATAGCATCTGAAATAAAGAATCAAATGCAGAAACATCTGGAGGAAAACCAATGCTCATCCAGAACAAGTGCAGACAGCACCATTCCAGCTGAAATGTATCAATTAACAGTGTCTGAAGAAAGGAAAAAACAGCAGAAAGGTCATGAGGAACTCAAAGCAGAAATAATTTCTGAAATCAAAAAGAATTCTTTGGAAAAAAAAAAAAGAATTCTTTGAAATCATAGCATCTGAAATACAGAAACCAGTCCAGAAATATACAGAGGAAACCCAATTTGGATGAAACTCTGGAGAAAAGAATTATTAACTACCTCTAAAGAAGACATGGATAAAAAAATAGAGGACATCAAAAATACGATGGATTCCTTAAATGAGCAATACAGAAAAGAAATAGAATACATGAAACAGAGTCAAAGAGATATAGAAGAATTAAAAATGTCAATCATGAGTCTACAAAACAGTTTGAGTGAAAGCAAAGACAGAGTTTCAGATCTTGAAGACGCTGGTGCAGTTAGTGAAAAGGTGAAAATGGATCTCATAAAAAAACGAGAATGCAGGAAAAAAATAATCCATCACCTGCATAGGATGCCAGGATGAACAATGTGAGATTAACTGGTATCAGTGGGAAGGAAGGAGTCAATACAAATGACATAAAAAAGAATTTGGGGAGAAGGAATCGCAGAAATCTTCCCAAATATGAGGAAACAACCCAACATTCAGGTAACCGAAGCATACAGAACACCAAATAACGTCAACACAGGTAAAAACACACCGAGACATATAATAGTCAAAATCCCAACATTCTGACACAAGACTAAGATACTGAAAGCTGCTGGAGAGAAGAAGCAGATCACATTTAAAGGAAAACCCATCAGAGTTACAGCCAACTTCTTTACAAAAACCATGGAGGCAATGAGAGCATGGACCAGAGTTCATCAAGTCCTGTACAAAAACAAATTATTATTATTATAATTATTATACCCTGCAAAATTCTCTTTCAAGTTTGATGGAGAAGTGAAATACTTCCATGACAAAGAACAACTAAAAAATTTCATGATGACAAAGCCATCCCTGCACAGGGCACTGAAAGATGTTCTAGAGAGAGACAACAATGACCAGAACTCCAGGAACGAGAACGAAAGAAACCAACTAAACAAGACAGACAATTAAACACAGGATACAAAGGAGTAAACGACAGCAGATAAACATTATAATAAACATAAGTCAACACATTTCAATTATAACCATCAAAGTAAATGGACAAAATTCACCAATTTAGAGAAATACACTGGCACAGTGGATTAGGAAAAAAAAATCCAACAATATGCTGTGTACAAGAAATACACTTAACTCAAAAGGACATTCATAGGCTCAAAGTCAAAGAATGGAAAACAATACTACATGCCCTAGCACCTAAGAAAAAAGCAGGAGAAGCAAATCTGTTCTCAGACAGTTTCAACTTCAAATTGGGAAGGATCAAATGACAGAAAGAAGGCCACTATATATTGGTCAGGGGAAAAATTCAAGAGCAAGAGATAACACTCATAAATATCTATGCACCAAACACAGGAGCACCCAACTATGTAAGACAAATCTTAATGGACATGAAATACCTAATGTCTAAGAACACAATCTTAACAGGAGAACTTAACACACCCTTATCTCAAAAAGATAGATCAACCAGACAAAAAATTAGCAAGGAAGTAGCAGAACTGAACCAGAGCTTGGAACAAATGGACCTGGTGGACATATACAGAGTGTTCCACCCAACCACTGCTGAATACACATTTTTTTCAGCTGCGCACATGTCATTTTCAAAAACAGACCACATAATAGTCCAGAGGTCATGCGTAATTAAATGCAAGAAAACAGAAATAGTCGCATGCATGTTATCTGACTACAGTGCAATGAAACTGGAACTAAATGACAAAAGAAACCAGAAAACCCACTAAATTCATGGAAATTAAGGAACACCCTACTCAACAATCAATAAGTCAGAAAAGGAATAAACAAGAAAATCAATACCTACAATTCAATGAAAATTCAAGTACAATTTACCGGAATCCATGGGATGCGATGAAAGCAGTTCTCAGAGAGAAAATCATAGCTATGAACTCACACATTAGGGAAACACAATGGGAACAAATAAACATCCTAATATTGCACCTCCGACAACTAGAAAAAGAAGAGCAAACAAAACCCAGAGCGCAAAGAAGGAAAGAAATCATAAAGATTAGAGCAGAAATTAATTCAATTCAGATGAAAAAAACAGTTCAAAGAATCCACAAATCAAAATTTGGTTCTATGAAAGACTAAATAAAGTTGATAAGCCTCTAGCCAACCTCATCAAAAACAGGAAAGAAAAAATTCAAGTGCATGCAATAAGGAATGAAAAGAGTGAAATCACCATAGACCCAGCAGAAATTCAGAAGCTTATAATAGATGACACAGAAGAAATGGACCGATTCCTTGAACGGTACAAATTACCAAAACTGAACCAAGAAGATATTACAACTCTCAATAAGCCAATTACAGCCAATGAAATATGAAATGAAATAAAAAGCCTACTGACAAAGAAAAGTCCAGGTCCTGATGGATTCACAGCTGAATTCTGCAAGAAATTCATAGAAGATATAATCCCTACACTCCTCAAACTCTTCAATGAAATTGAAAAGGAAACAGTCCTCCCAAAATCATTTCTGGAGGCAAGTATTATGGTGATTTCAAAACCACGGAAAGACACAACCAAAAAGCAGAACTATAGTCCAATATCCCTCATGAATATAGATGCAAAAATACTCAATAAAATCCTGGCAAATAGAATACAGCAAATCATCAAGGAGATCATACACCATGACCAGGTAAGATTCATCCCAGGGATGCAAGGTTGGTTCAATATTCAAAAATCTATAAATGTAATACACTATATTAATAGACTGAATTCCAAATACCACATGATCATCTCAATTGATGCAGAGAAAGCCTTTGACAAAGTCCAACACTCATTCATGTTCCAGGTCCTACAGAAAATTGAAATAGATGGACTCTACCTTAACTTGACAAAGGCCATATAGGCCATAAGCTAATATAATCCTTAATGGGGAAAAACTGAAATCTTTAACTCTTAAATCAGGTACAAGACAAGGATGTCCTCTATCACCCCTCCTGTTGAATATAGTTTTGGAATCATTAGTAACAGCTATTAGAAAAGAGGGAGAAATAAATGCAATAAGAATAGGTAAAGAAGAAGTTAAATTATCAGTATTTGCAGACATCATACTTTACTTGGAAGACCCCAAAAATTCCACCTAGACACTACTAGAACTTATAAGGAAATTCAGTAGCATAGCAGGTTACAAAGTCAATACTCAAAAAGTGAGTAACATTCCTCTACACAGATAACAAGCACACTGAAAGAAACAATAGAAACACTACCTTTTACAATAGCACTGTGGAAAATGAAATACCTTGGAATTCACTTAATCAAGGAATTCAAAGATCTTTTCAAGGAATATTACAAGAAAAGAGGTTATACAGGATTTCATAAAATGGAAAGATATTCTCTGGTCCTGGATAGGAAGAACCAGCATCGTGAGGATGGCCATACTCCCAAAATTGCTGTACAGGTTTAATTCAGTCCCTATCAAACTGCCACCAACATACTTCCCAGACCTAGAGAAATCATTTCTCAAATTTATTTGGAAACACAAACGACCCAGAATAGCAAAGGCAATCTTGGCCAATAAAGACAAGGCAGGAGGCATCACAATTCCTGACTTGAAAATATACTCCAAAGCCACTGTGATAAACTCAACATGGTATTGGCAAGGAAATAGACCTGAGAATCAATGGAACAGATTAGAGGATGCAGAGGCATCTACGAACACACTCAGCCATCTGACTTTGAAATAAGGGCCAAACAAGCTTACTAGAAAAAACATAGCCTCTTTGCCAAATGGTGCTGGAAAACCTGGCTTTCTACATGTCAAAAACTAAAACATGACCCAGCTCTATCACCACGCACTACGTTAAAGTCAAAATGGATTAGACATTTAAACATTAAAACAGAAACACTCAATCACCTGGTAGAGAAAGTAGGAGGGACTCTTGAAGACATAAGGGTAGGCAAAGAGTTCATGAACAAACAAACATTCACATGGGAAACACTTGAAAGAATCAACAACTCTTCTTGAGAAGTTTCTGCAGGTCAAAAGAAATTGTCAACAATGTGTAAAGACAACCCACAAATTTTGAAAAAATCCTAACTAATAAGCACTCATGCAAAGTTCTCCTGTCTGGAATATATAAAGAACCAAGATATAACAAGGCCCTAAGTTTAAAGACGCAATCCAGAAATGGGCATCTGAGATGAATACACACGTCTTAGAGGACAAAATTAAAGAAGCAACTAAATATATGAAAAAGTGCTCCACATCACTACCCATTCGAGAAAGGCAAATAAAAACAACACTGAGATACCATCTCACTCCAGAAAGAATGGCCATCATAAGGAAATCAACCAACAACAAATGTTGGAGAGGTTTTGGGGAAAAGGGAACAGTTCTCCACTGCTGGTGGGAATGTAGACTGGTACAACCATTGTGGAGATCAGTGTGGAGACTCCTCAAAAGAGTAGGACTGGAAATCCCATTCAAGCCGGCTATCCCCTTACTGAGAATTTTTCAAGAGGAACTGAAAATATTATATCATAGTGATATATATGTACCTATGTTTATAGCAGCACAATTTGTGATACCAAAATCTTGGGAACAACCAAGATGTCTGTCACATGAGGAATGGTTGAAAAATTCTATATATTGGAGTAGTACTCCGTTATAACGAATGATAAATTTGAAACATTTATATTGAAGTGAATGCCACTTGAACATATACTCATAAGTGAAATAAACCAGACACACATGTGCAAATATCATATAGTCTCCCTAGTATAAGAAGTGAAAGAAGAAATACAAATAGAAATGTACAACAACAACTAAAAAGAATTGAGTCAGATAGTAAGGACAAGCTTAATGGCATATGCTGCAGGGTACTAATCAGCTTTTCTTCTGGATGGTTAACAACCTAAGTCCGCACATCAAAACTGGAGAAATAGGAGGCTTTATTTTGTTTTGTTTTGCTTTGTTTTTGGCTGTACAGGGGATTGAACTCAGGTATTTGTGCTTGCCAAGGAAGCACTTATTCCACTGAGCCATGTCTCTGGCCACAATATTGGAGAAATAAAATAGCCTCAAGGTCAGCCAACATTTTGACCTAACCTTTCAAGGTCATTGAAGACTCAGGGGATAGGAGAACTTGTACTATAACATCATGAAACTCAGTTGTGCCCTAAATATTCTTATCAAGGAGATTATGGAGCCACAGAGGAAAGAGACTGATGATCTATAGTGTGCCTGTGGAGAGTCACGTGGGGAGAAAACTTTCTCTCAGGCTCTCACAGAGAGTAAATTGGTCAAGAATTGGCCATGACTCATCCACATGAATGATACAGACAAAAGATCTACAGAGTAAGGTTTAAGATTACAAGATATACCCTGAGGGGACTTCACTGACCTCATTTCAAACAAAAGCTACATCTTTTGGTATATATCTTGATACTCACTTATGAGTATATGTTCAAGTGGCATTCACTTCAATATAAATGTTTCAAATTTATCATTCGTTATAACGGAGTACTACTCCAATATATAGAATTTTTCAACCATTCCTCATGTGACAGACATCTTGGTTGTTCCCAAGATTTTGGTATCACAAATTGTGCTGCTATAAACATAGGTACACATATATCACTATGATATAATATTTTCAGTTCCTCTTGAAAAATTCTCAGTAAGGGGATAGCCGGCTTGAATGGGATTTCCAGTCCTACTCTTTTGAGGAGTCTCCACACTGATCTCCACAATGGTTGTACCAGTTGTGATATATCTTGGTCTGAACCATCCAGCAGAAAAGTATAAAAATGAGGTATATAACGTGGGGCCATAATGGTAAGTTGAGCTGTAGGTGTCTATAGTTGGTACCTTCTACAGATAACTCACTATTGTTGTGGAATGCTGGACTGTGTTTGATTGTTTAGCTGAGTTCAAGCACCACCTAGATTGGTTTAATGACAATGGAGTGCTCATCTTTGACAGGTCCAGACAAAAAAAATAGGTACACAAAGGAAGAATCATAATGTGTGTGTATGAACAGTACAGTTAGGATAAATATGCCATGCTTCTGCATAATTCTATGAGAAGCAAGATTTGCACTAATAGTGGTTGGACAAGATATTATTTTGGCTTCTAGTACTACGGACAAACACTAGGGAGAAAACAAGGTAGAAAGTATTAATTATTGAATCTGTGATATAATTCAGCTATAAAAAACAAGATAAGTATATAGCCACACTCTCTTCATTCATTGATTAGAGACATCTGCTATAATAATGCCTGTAAGTATAATATCATGTATGCACCTTATATGACACTGAAACATTACGAAAACATTTTGCAATGTATTGATTTATCAAAGCTGTCCTGTTCATTTGTCTTGAGACTGTCTCATTGCTATTTGTTCTTCAATAAAAATGATAATAATAAAAAATAGAAAAATAAAAAAATTATTGTTTGAAACAATGTTCAAATTTAATATTGCATAGCAATATTTTATTGTAGAGTGTTCAGTATCTCTATGAAGATTATTGATGTCTTTCATTTTAGTCACATTTAGTAAACTAACTGATGGCCTGGATATCTTTCAGATGTACCCCCAATTAAATTCAACAGAATTATATTTATGGAACTGCTAGAATATCAGAAAATAAGCTTCTTGAATCTGATTACAATTCCATGTATTTGCGTACATCACATAATTGCGAAATAATTAACCTCAATATTTTTGTTGCTTATACATGAAGTTAAATTTCTCATTTTCTTCGTCTAAAAGTTTGTTAATGTGGTATCAATTCACTTCAATTCTGCAATTAATGAATATTTTTTATTGTTTGCATCATGTTTAGCATTATAAATCTAAATAACCAGATATATCATAAAAAGAAATATCTTCCACCTGATGACAGTTTATCTAAGCACGTAGAATTTTTGGTATAGTGGGAATGACACATATTAATCACCTCAAACTATTTTTAATTGTACATGTAAATAATATTTTGAAGACTAACTAATGTGTTCTTTCCTAATTTAAATTTTCAAAAATGGCTTCCTTGAGGATATTATGTGTGGAGGGTTATTGTAAATTAAATGGAATATCTAGGCAAAGAGGAGAGAAATGTGGACTGGTTACGTGGATCTTTGTGGACAGTTCCACAAAGCTGTGTGATGCTTGTGGGCATGAGAGGAGTCTGTTATGCACGACTTGGGTTTTATTGCTTTTGGCCTGGGTATAATGTTGGTTTCATTTTTCTTTGTAACAGATTATCCAGGAAGAATTAATCTATTGGTGTTGTGGGATTAGAAACATGTGAATTTAGTATTGATTTGTTAGCTTTTAAATGTGTTACACATTGAAGAACTGTCAAAATGTAGTTGAATATATGAGCTTATAGTTCAGAGGTGATAGCTTACATGGATCTATAAAGTTAAAAATCACCTGAATTTAAGTAGAAATTGAAGGCTTTGATGTGAAGAGGGTCAACTTTGGCAGAAAAATGGAGTGCTATATAAAAAGGACTTCAACCTGTCTTTGAGAAACTGAAATATTAACAGAAGACAAGAATGCAAATGATAAACACATGGAGCAGCCAGAGGAAAGCATTTGCTTTTGGAAAAGTGTGGTAGAGGGCATTTCACATTTGGTATAAGGGAATGTTGAATGCTCAGTGCAGTAGTTAAAAAAATGCCACATTAAGGAAGTTTTAAGTGACCTAGCATGAAAGTTGCTTTTGTGGAAAAAATGAGACAGACTGAAGTTAAACAATGGTGACATGAAAATATACTTTACAGATCGCTGCTGCAGGTACATAATAGCCTGATTCAACCAGATGCTGTCCGACTAGACTCACTGAAGGTTCACGTTGAGGCTGTGCTTGCTGTTGATACTCCCAGAAAATACATGATGGTAAGGGTAATAGGAACAGAGTAATAAGGACACCATCCTGGTAACATATGGAACCCTTGAATAGGTAACTTCGCTCTGTTTCTTTCTCTCCCTCCCTCCCTCCCTTGAACATCCCAACAATGGTATAACTTCTGCTGGAATTATACTACAATGCAGTATCCTTTTTAAAAATGTCAAATCCACTTTATCTTTATGCTTCCTTTGGAGTGAGACCCATAGCAATCTGAAGGCTGTGAATGCTAAGGTTGTTGGTACGAGAGACAGTCTGGTACAACAATGACAAGATAAAACTGGTGTATGTGTCTTCTAGCAATTGAGTTGGAATGAGCCTCAATGAGAGATTTGGATAAAAGAAGGCCTAGTAAAAAATGACTCCATTTGTTAAAGATTATGTGAATGGTGATACAGAAAAATATTTCTGTACAAAAGTAGGCCTTTATTGGTGTGAAAATTTAGATATTGAAATGTTAGTAGGGAATACTTTCTATAAAAATTAGTTTTTCCTAGTATTTGATTTGTACTTGTATTTATTGACTATAGATTCAAGAAGATATATTGGTATATTTATATATTACATATGTCAGGAATGGAGGATGATCAAAATGTTCTCTGAGTGGCTAGAATGGCTTAAAAAGGACTGGAAGATAGGATGTATTAGCTCTTCCCCTTTACTATTTTGTACTATTGAAAATGTGCAAGCTATTTTTCTAAAGGTAGAAGTTTGTCCTCAACACAAAATAAGAACAAAGAATATGGTTAAGAGCATCAGGCTATTGGGGACAGCGAGATAGCTCAGCAGACTGATTGCCTGCTTAGGCTAGTGAAGGGACCGAGTTTGATTTCCAGCACCATGCCGTTCCTGCTCTGCTCAGCCCACTGGTGAGCTGAAGCAGCCACCAGGCCCAAACACGGTGACACACACTGTAATCCCAGTGCTGGGGAGGCTGGAAACAGGAGGATCACTGTGAGTCTGAGCTGTGCAGTGAGATCCTGTGACCAAAAAAAGAGTATCGGGCTAATAATTGATAATAGACAAATATCTATTGTAAGAGTGTTCAATTTCATTGAATTACATTTGCTATTTGACAAATACTGGGCTTTATTCTGTCCTAGGTTTTATTTGAAATCTCTAGTGTGAGGAAGATGGCATGAAATGCCTATGGGTTGTGATTTGTACCTACAGAACTTGAAATAAAAAAAAATTCCAAGCTTCTTTATTCAAAATGGTACCAATTTATCTAAGAAAACAACAATGAAAGAAACCATCAGTATTCCAAAAGCAGAAAAAAAAAAACACAGCTCTAGGAAAAATATCTAAAAGATGCAATTTGGCATTAAAATAGAAACTCTAAATTGCAAAGGAATAATATGAGTCTCAGTCTTTAGAAAAACAAAACTGAGCCAAACAGAATAAAATGTTCAGAGCTGAGGAGCATTTTCATGCCTTGAGAGAATTAGTAAAATATTTTTTAACACAGATAGTAGGGACAAAATGTACAGTGTTTCCAAATTTATAAGCATATATTTATATAAAAATATGAGTATTAGTTATGCTTATTTTGATATAAAATGTGTTGAAAATGTTTCAGTACTATAAATTGTTAACCTTGGCTCTCTACCAAATCTAAATGGGTAAGTGTATAATTGCAAGTGACAAATTTATATTATTCCAAAGAGCATAGTTCAACAGTTGAGATAAGTTGGGCAGATATGTATGTGAAGCAAAAAAGATGTCTGTTGAGAATAAAATCAATTTGAAAATATATATATATATATATATATATATATATATATATATATATATATGTGTGTGTGTGTGTGTGTGTGTGTGTGTGTGTGTCTTTAAAAGATTCAAACTGAGGGAGATGGCTCAGTGGAATAAGTGCTTCCCTGGCAAGCACAAGGGCCTGAGTTCAATCCCCGGTTCCGCAAAAAAAAAAAGATTCAAACTGTGCTGGATACTTAACCCTGAAATAAAAATTAGTAAGGTTTAAAAGAATGAAGACTCAATATAATTTAACTATATAATTAACATGCTTGGACTATAAAATCAAAGTAGTATATTGAAATACTAATATAGAAAATAAACACATATATGTCAGATTTTTATTTTCATGAATGTTAGAATTATTAGATAAAAATGAAAAGCATGATTGAGTCTGGATCATACTGATACTTGAAAAATGCCACTTCAGTGAGATTTATTCTCTCCATATTTTTCTATTAGAGAAGGATATGACTTTTTTTTTCTTTAAGTATTTTCTCATATAACTATTGTTAGACAGATAGAGTTAATTTTTTTCTATTTAGTAGATATTTGTCCTACAATAAATAGCAGGGCAATATTTGGTTTGTTT
>PVKA01005074.1:0-40796 GCA_004027165.1 Ctenomys sociabilis
AAAAAAAAAAAAAAAAAAAAAAAAAAAAAAAAAAAAAAAAAAAAAAAAAAAAAAAAAAAAAAAAAAAAAAAAAAAAAAAAAAAAACCTGTAAAGCAATCAGTGAAGGGAAGAGATGGCTCCTTAAAAGGCAATTGCCAGGATCATACTTTAAATAAAACAAGCAGACCCTTAGCAAGTCTGTCCAAGAGAAAGAGAAAAAAAGACTCACATCAATGCATTTAGAAATGACTAAGATGAAATCACAACAGACACTGCTGAAATCTAGAAGACAGTAACCATTTTGAAAAATTAGACTCCAACAAGTTAGCAAATTTGGAAGATATGGGCAGAGTCCTGGTTACATACAAACTTAGTTACATACAAACTACCAAAGCTCAGCCAGGAAGATATAAATATACTTAACAGTCCAATCACAATCAATGATATTGACTCAGTAATAAAGAATCTGCCAACTAAAAGGAGCCTGGGACCTGATGGATTATCCTACAGATAACCCACTACTATGACAGACTACTAGAGTATATTATAGTGTTTTGCTGAATTCGTGAACCTACAAAATTTAAATAGCAATGAAATACCCATCTCTGACAAACTAAAGAAAAAAGGAGATAAAATGAAGGACCATATTGTATCTGTACATACAGAATAGTTAGGATAGATATACAGCTACTTTCTCTTAATTCAATGAATAGAAAAATTTGTACTAATAGTGTTTGTGGACAAGGTATCATGTCTGCACCTTGTACTATGAATAACCACTAAGAAGTCAATAATATGCAATGTATTAATTATTGAAACTATCTTACCAACCAGTTTTGAAAATGTCTCATTGCTATTTGTTTCTCAATAAAATTATTTAAAAAATAAATAAATAAAAATAAAAAGAGAACTATAGGCCAAACTCTTTAGTGAACATAGATGCAAAAATCTTCAATAAGATATTAGCAAATGGAATGCAGCATGCTTATATCCAATAATCTAAACAGCTAATTTGAAGACAGAAATATGCAGTATAAAAACCATTGTTGAATTTCTATTATTTTGTTTAATGAAATTCTGTATTGTTTCTAGTGTTTTCTTACTATTTTTAATTCTCTTTTAAAATGTATCTAAAATAGACATAGCAGAAAATAAAAATAAAAGATTTTTTTAAAAAGCTGATACAACATTATCAAGTAGGTTTTATCCTAAAGATAAAAGGATGGTTCCCCACACATAAATCTCTAAAATAATACATCATATAAATAGGTGCAAGGCCAAAAACCACATGAACATATCAATTGGCACAGAAAATGTTTTTGACAAAAATGCAATATCTCCTCATTATAAAAGTCCTAACTTCAGCCAGACATAATGGTGCACACCTGTAAACCCAGGACTCAGAAGCTATGAGTTCAAGGCCAGCCTAGACTCCTAAGTGAGAACTTGTCTTTTTTTTTTTTTTTAAAGCATAGAGGGATCATATCTGAATATGATAAAAGCTGTCTATGGAAAACCAATTATCAATATCATATACTAAATCAGAAAATACTCAAATGATTCCTCCCCCTAAAAAAATCAGGAATAAGACAAGGATGCCCACTATTACCTATTCTACTTAAAACATTAGCCAGAGCAATTAGTCAAGAGAAAACTATAAAAGGGATTCATATAGGAAAGGAAGAACTCAAATTATTAGTATTCATAATTGACATGAAACTTTACATGGAAAAGTCAAAGAAATTAGAATTAATAAACAACTCTAGCAACATAGCAGGATACAAAATCAACATACAAAAGCTGTGTACACAAATAATTAATGAATGAGGTGAGAAAGAAATTATGCAAACAATACCATTCACAGTCACCTCAAGAAAAAAAAATACTTAGGAATTAACCTAACCAAAGAAGTAAAAGATTTCTACAAAGAAGTAAAAGATTTCTACAAAGAAAGCTACATTCCCCTGAAAAGGACACCAGAAAATGGAAAGATGTCCCCTGTTCCCAGCGGGTCAGAACAAATATTGTCAAAATGGTCATACTTCCAAACTGCTATACAGCTTCAGCACAGACCCAATCAAAATACCAATAACATAACTTTTTAGATCTAGAGAAAACAATCCTGAAATTAATAGGAGCTGGAAGAAAACCAGAATAACAAAAATAATTTGGGTTAGTAGCAAAGAAGGTAGCACAGAAATACCTGACTTCAAGTTATATTAAAAAGCAACAGTGATAAAAATGGCATGATCTGAAAAGCAAGAGACATGCAGATCAATGGAACAGAACCGAGGATACAGAAACCTCCCAGGCATATTCAACTATTTGATCTTTGCAAAAGGGTCCAAAAACATCTGTTGGAGGAAACATGGACTAGTCAACAAGTGGTACTGAGAAAGCTGGTTATCTATTTTTAGAATAATAAAACTGGATCCTTAACCCTTACTATATACTACATGGAAATTAACAATCTAAACATTAGGACAGAAACATTAATTCTCCTGGAATATAAAATAGGTATCACACTTGAATACATAGGAAAGAATTTTCTAAATGGAAACTCAGTCACACAGAAAATAGAAGGAAGAATCAGCAAACAGGATTATGACAGACTACGAAGCTTCTGCGCACCAAGAGCCAATCCATATGGTAAAGAGACAACCTATATAATGGAAAAGATATTTGCCAGCTAATCCTCAGACAGAGGGCTAACATCTAGAAAATCTAAACAACTCAAAACAAAATCATAATAACCTCCTAAAATTAAAGACCCAGTCAAGAAGTGGGTAACAGAAATGAACAGACACTTCACAGAAGAAAAAACGCAAATGGTAAACAAATACATGAAAATGTTCAACATCTCTGTCATTTAGAGATATAAAATTCAAAACTAGAAGAGTCCATCTATCTTGCAGGGAGTAGGGGTGCATGTCTGTAATCCCAGCACTCAGGAGACTGAGGCAGGAGGATCCCTGTGAGTTCAATGCCAGCCTAAGCTACAAAGTGAGTTCAAGGCCAGCGTGAACTTCATAGTAAAACACTGTCTAAAAAAGAAGAAGAAATAAGATTCTATCCTACTCCTGAAAGAATGGTAACCACTAGGAAAGAAAATAATAACAAATGCTATCATGGTTGTGACAAAAGAAAAGGAACTCTCCTACATTGGTGGTATAAACTAGTGCAGTCATTGAAATCAGTATGGACACTCCTCAAAGAACTGAAAGTAGAAGTTGAACATGATCCAGCTGTCCCACCAGTAGGTAATTTCCCCCCAAATAGCTTAAGTTATTCTACAGCAATACTTGTGTACCAAATGCTTATAGCAGCACAGTGTATAACAGCTCAATCCTTGAAGCAATCTATATACCCATCAACACATGACTGGATAAATAAAATATGGCATCTATATGTAGTATAGGCGTACTACTTGACTATGAAGAATGACAAGTTTGAGGCATTTGTAGGAAAATGTATGCACATAAAAGATATAAAGTGAGTGAAATAAATCAGACACTCAAGCTTGAATATCATCGAGTATCATTTGAGTGAGAATGAAACGAGATGGATAGAAAGAACAAGGGGATAGATTTTGCACAAGAGGGAAATGGTACAAGGGAACTTGGAGACGGATATGGGAAAAGGGAAAGGGAAATGAGACAATAAAGACAGGCCATGCACAGAAACCCTAATCAATGTGAATGTAAGCCATACCGTGTGCTAAGACGATATCCACAAGAATGAAAAAGGTGATTGGGAATCAGAGAGAAAAGGAAGGGAACCAAAAAGAGAATAGAAAGTAAAAACAACCTGGGTTACTCCCCAGTTCATGTAAACTGCATGAATCACAAAGTAAACAAGAGAGGAAAAAAGCATCCAAAGGCTCCTAAGTGTGTCCCGGAAGAGAATCTTCACCCCTTTGGCCATGGGGCTGGAGCTGCAGGGATCAAACACAAGCCCTGCAAATCAAGTGGCTGAATGTAAGTGTGAAGTCAGTGCTCAGCCTCAAAGGACATGAAGTAAAAGGAAAACACCGATCAAAAACTGAGATCCTAAAAACAAGGGGCGCTATTTGGGCGGAACCTGATGAGGCTGGGAATGTTGAGCCCCTAAATCCTGATTATTTTGTCAGAGGAAGAGATGTCCCCACCCGGTAGAAGCATCTGGCCCCACCCCGTGGTGTTAGCATCTTCTCCTGTATCTAATCCTACATTCCCTATGGAGACCCATGACAAGCCCCAATGTTGTCCCCTAGATGGTTCTGACAACCTCAAGACCCACCCTCATCATCTACTTTTGTCTGACGCCTTTGACCAGGCTCAAATCTCAAGAAGCTCCTAAGGGTTGTGTGCACAGCATGGCCCAAGAGGAGGCCACATACACTCTTAGAGAACTTTTTGGGTTTTTTTAATTCTTACAACCAGAGATCTAAGTATGGGTAAGTATTTAAGGGTGTGGGAGAAGAAAAAAGAACCTAGATTGGGCTGTTTCTTGACATGAACCCATCAAGTAGAGGCTCTGAATTGATTACTGCAGATTGTGGAGTTTAAAATGGTATTAACAATGTATTCGGGTGCTTGGCTGAATAGTGGATCAAAGCACAGTCCACTGTGAGGCAGAGTTAGAGACCATTGATGTGCCCTTGATTTACTGTTCACGAGGGAATTCAAAAGGTCAGGGAAATGGGAATGCTGAAGTGGGCCACGCAGGTGAAACTTAATCCTCCACACTGAGAGGATGTAGAAAATGTACCTTTCACTAATACCTTAAGAAACAGGTCTCTGTGGCTGGAGAGATGGCTCAGTAGAATAAGTGCTTTCCTGGCAAGCACAAGGGTCTGAGTTCAATCCCAGATTCCACCAAAAAAAAAAGAAAGAAAGAAACAGATCTCTGAGGGGAGTATCAGCATCCTTGAAGAGCTCTTCCACTGCTCTTCCTATGTCAGAACTTGTAGTTGGGAACCCACTATACTTGGCAATTTAAAGACCCCAATTTTAATTAGATCCTGCAGTGGAAGGGGTCAAGAAGCTGCACTCAATCTAAATGAGGCACATGTATGTACTATAATGATCAGCAAAAGCATAGCAATGATCAGAACGGTCTGGCGTGGACAGACTTACAGCACTGACTGATTAGTCAGTGTTCCCCAAAAATGAAATAGGAATTCACTAAATACCTACTGAATTAATATAAGCAGAAATATTTTATAACAAATGAACAGAGTCCTCTCTCTAATCATAGCAAAAGAGAAACATGGCCCCTCAACCAATTCTCAGAGATGAACCAGTTCTAGACCTTTGAATGAAGAATTTGGGTCCTCTTAAAGAAGTTCCATGGTCCACTACCAAAAGTTACACTTTAAGTCTTTTGTCCAACTTGCCCTAATGGGAACCAAGGTTTTTCACTATATTAAATGCATTCTGGGGGAGAGAAATGATCAGACATTTCAGGGGCTATTGAACCCTAGCTCTGAACTAATGCTGATTCCAGGAAATCCAAAACAGCCTTGTGGCTTTCTAGTAAGAGTAGAAACCTCTGGAGGTCATGTGACCAATGGGTTTTAGCCAGGGTCTGACTCACCATGCATCCAGTAGCTACTTGAATCCTTCTGTAGCCATCATCCCAGTTCTAGAATGCATAACTGGGGTATACACACTTAGTATCCACTTGGAAGAATCTGCATGTTGATTTTCTAACCTGTAGTGTAAGGGTCATTAATGTGGAGAAGGTCAAATGAAACCATTAGGTTTGATCTGCCTCCAAAAAGTAAATCAAAAGTAATACCACATTCCTGAAGGGACTTCAAAGGTTAGTGCCACTATCTAGGATTTGAAACATTGAGGGGTCCTGGTTTCCACCACTTTCCCATTTAACTCTCCTATTTGGTCTGTGCAGAAGACAGATGGAATTTGAAAAATGACAGTGGATTGTTGTACACTTCATCAAGTAGTGACTCCAACAGCAGCTGTCATGCCAGATATGGTTTCCTTGCTTGAGCAGCTTTGTACATTTTCTGGTCCATGCTATCCACCTAGCAAATTTTGTCTCATTGCTTAGACAAACCTCCCAACACAAAATTAAAGAAGGAAGTGTTTATTTACACCACAGTTCATAGAGGTTTCGGTCCATAATCAGTTGGCTCCAAAGCAAGATGGTACGGCACAGAGGCAATGCTTCAAGGTTGCAGAAGACTGCAAAAGCAGCAAGAACAAAAAGGTGTGGACAGGGCTGGGAGACAGCTCAGTGGCATAAGTGCCCACCTGGAAAACGTAAGGTCCAGAGTTCAATCCCTGCTGCAAAAAAAAAAAGGTAGGGAGAGCAAGTCTCTTTTCCTCCTTTATATATGTAAGCAAGCTACCACCCACCTCAGATGGGTGTACTACTCACACCATTTCCATGCCTTCCTCTTGCACAAGCTGAGGATATAAGGAACCTGGATCCCTTCTTAGTCACTTAGTTAACCTTGACACAATGAACAATCTCTTAGAGCAGTAAGATCATGTCCTTTAACACCCTAGGATATAGAACAGCTGAGTTACTTAGATAAGCTTCTAGACTTCAAGTTGACACAATGTATCAATCATAATCAAACAGTGACTTGAGTTACAACTGTTGTAACAGATGTAGTTTCCTTGTTTGAGCAGATTTACACATTTTCTGTCACATGCTATGCAGCTGTTGACTTAGCCAATGCTTTTTTCTTAATACCTATCCACAAGACCCATAAGAAATAGTTCTCTTTCAGATATCAAAGGCAGCAGTACACCTTTAGTGTCCTGCACTAAAGGTTATATTAACTCTGCATACCTGTCACAACTTAGTTCAACTTTCTCTTCTACAAGGTATAACACTAGTCCATTAAATTGATGGTATTATAATTGGACCAAGGAGAAAGGAAATACATACCACTGTGGACTTCTTGGTAAAGCATTTGCATGCCAGAAAATAAGTCCAACTAACGTTAAAGGAACTTCTACCCTAGTAAAATTTCTAGAAATTTCTTAGAAATTCCTTCTAAGGTGAAAGATGAGCTACTGCAGCAGGCTCTTTCTACAACCAAAAAGACACACAATGCCTAGTGGGCCTATTTGAATTTTAGAGGCAACATATTCTTCACTTGAATGTGTTACTCTGGACCATGTACTGAGTGAATAAAACCCAGCTAGTTTTGATTGGGCCCCAGAAGAAGAGAAATTTCTGCAATAGGCCTGTATGCTGTGCAGACTGCTCTGCCACTGAGATTATGTGACCCAGCAGGTTCAATAGTACTATAGGTGTCAGTGGCAGATAAGGATGTTAACTAGAGCCCGTAGTTGGCTGCGATAGGTGAATCACAGGAGAAGCCCTTAGGATTCTGGAGCAAGATTCTGCAGATAACTTCTCTGTTTGAAAAACAGCATTTGGTTTGCTATTGGGCCTTAGTAGAAACTGAACAATTGACCATGAGACGTGACACCAGCTTACCATGTAACTGGAGTTGTCCATTATGAACTGGTGGGTTCTCTCTAACCAACCAGTCATAATGTTGTACAACTCAGCAATATTCCTTTATCAAATGAAAGTGAGATACACATGATCACAAGCAGATCTGGAAATCACAAGTTATGTGAAAATTTTGCTCCAATGCCCCTGATTCCTACTCCTGCCTCTGTTCCCCCAGAAGTGTCTATAGCTTCATGGAGTACACTATATAATCAGTTGACAGAGACAACTAGGGCCTGGCTTATTTAGTTCATTTTGATATGCAGGCACCACTTGAAAATGAACCACTTCAACACTAGAATCCCTTTCTAAGACATCCTTGAAGAATAGCAGTGAAAGGAAATCTTCACCATATACAGAACTTTGGGCAGAGAGCCTGGCTTATACATTTTGCTTGGAAGGAAAAAAAAAAACATGGTCAAACAGGCTCTATACCAACTGATGGTCTCTAGTCAATGGTCCGGCCAGATAGTCAAAGACTTTAAAGGAACATGACTGGAAAGCTGGTGACTTTTGGATAGACCTCTCCACATGCACAAAAGGCGCAAAGATATTTGTGTTCCATGTAAATGAGACCCAGAAGGTGACCTCTGCAGAAAGAACTATAATAATCAAGTGCATAGGATGACCCACTCTGTGAAGCACAGCCAGCCTTTTTCCTCAGCTACCCCATCAGTGTTTAATGGACATGGACATGGCGGTCACAGCCTCAGGAAGGGAGGTTATGCATGGGCTCAGCAATGTGGACTTGCACTCACCATCGCTGACCTGGCTATGGCCACTGCTAAATGCTCAGCATGCCAGCAGCAGAAGCTATCACCGTGTTCCTGACATCGTGCCATTCCAGCAGGTGATTGGTCTATAACTTAGTGACAAGTTGATTATATTAGACAATGTCCATCATAGAAAGGGGAGTGCTTTGTCATTAGTGGCATAGACACTTATACGTGGAAATGAATTTGCTTTGCCTGCATACTGTGCACCTGCAAAACTACCATCCGTGGATTTATAAAATGCTTCATCTACCATCATGGAGTCCTTTACAGCATTTAATCTGACCAAAGAATGCATTTTATGGCCTTCACATTCTCCAAAGAAGTGATCAGTTCTTCAAAGAAACAAAGTGATGGACTCACTGATTTTACATGTTTCCACCATCCAGAAGCAGCTAGATTGATAGAAGTGTGAACTAACTTTGAGGTAGCAATTGCGGTGTTTACTAGATTGCAGCATTTTGTAGGGCTGGGGCAAGGTGCAATGGAAGGCTGTATACACCTTGGAACAGCACCCACTATGGGGTACTCTTCCTCCCACAGGTAGGACTTATAAGTTCAAGAACCAAGGAGTGAAAGTAGGAGCAACACCACTCACCATTGCCTCTATATAGATAATTCCTCTTTTCCTGTTTATCTATTTTGTTCCAGGAATTGAATCCAGGGCTTTGCACTCGCCAGGCAGGCACTATGCTGCTGAGCTATAACCCTGGCACTCACTGGGTCACTCTAATGACCCACCAGTAAAAGTTTTTCTTCCTGTTCCCTTGATTTTATGGCCTACAGCCTATAAGTCTTAGTCCCAGAGGGGGAAATTCTTGTACCAGGAAGCAAAACAATAATTCCATTGACCTGGAAGCTAAGACTTGCTTTCAATCATTTTGGGCTCCTCGTGTCTCAGAGTAAACAAGTTTTTAAAAAAGAGTTATAGTCCTGGCAAAGGTGTCTAATCCATGCTATCAAGGGAAAATTGGACTGTTATTCTACAATTGAGAGAAGGAAGAATATATTTGGAGTACAGGCGAACCTTTAAGATACCTCCTACTATTACCTTACCCTGTTATTACAGTTAATGGAAAACTACAACAACCTAATCTAGGCAGGATTATAAATGGCCCAGAACCTTTGGGATTAAAGGTAGGAGTCATTTAGCCAGGTAAAGACCCAAGACATGCTGAGGGGTTACTGAAGGCCAAGGGAATATAGAATGAGTAGTTGAAGACTATGGTTATAAAGTCTAGCTATGATCATGTGGCCATTTATAGAAATGAGAATAATAATTGTCATGAGCATATCCTTTCCATTTTGTTAATATGCTTATATACATGAATATATATATATATACATATATATATATGTATATATATATATATATACATATATATATATATATGGGTAGATATTTTTGTTTTCTTTCTTTGTACTATAATGCTGATAGACTTAGCACTGGTCTCAAATATTGTTAAACTACATTAAAATGTTTAAATTCCAGAATGTTAGGAGAAATGTAAACATCACCCTACCCTCCTCTCAAACAACTTTGCCTCCTAATCAAGGAAGGGAATTTACACATTTCTGTTTGTATGATGAATAGTTTCTTAGTGTTAGGTGTAACTATAAACTTGCTATTGTGTCTGGAGTGTTACATTTGTTGTATGCAAGGAGATATGTCTGGTTATCAAGTTGACAAAGGTGGGTTGTGATTGTCAAGTGAACAAGGGTGAATTGTGAAACATGGACTTAACTTGAGTAAGAAACACATAGCAGAATGAGGCTTTTCTTGTAGGGGGTTGGCTTAATGAGTCTTCCTTGCCTTTTTCAAGGTGATTGGTACCTATTTATAATATCAAGGTATTATAAATTGCTGATATCTATTCTATCTCTAGGGAGGCAAGTGGCTGCATTAGTTTAATGTTTCATCTTGAAGCCCAGTTCTTTACACTTTCCCACTTGCTACATGACCCCCTTCCTCTTTGGATACTGACTTAGTCAATTTTACCTGAGCAGTTGTGCTTGCAGTCTTGTTTGTTGCTCATAGTTTTGTCCCAGCTCATGCCCACCTAGAAAGTTCGCATGTTTTCCACTTTGGACCTGCCTCACCTCATGGTTCTTCTCTATAAACATCACTAGAAAAGACAAGCTCCTTGGCAACCCACCTGGGTTCCCTCTGTCTCTTTCTTGGGCAGAAGCTTTTCTTTCCCCCAACAAATAAACTCTGCTCTAAAAGAAAGAAAGAAAGAAAGAAAGAAAGAAAGAAAGAAAGAAAGAAAGAAAGAAAGAAAGAAAGAAAGAAAGAAAGAAAGAAAGAAAGAAAGAAAGAAAGAAAGACCTAGCAGAGTAGTAAAGCTCTGGCTGTATCTGTGGATGATTGACAGGTTGCTGCAAACCTAGGAGGAAAGGCACCCAGATGTGGGCGGCACCAATAGGCGTGTGACCTGGATGGAACAGGGTGATAAAGAATGAAGCCTCCTCTTTTCTTTTTCTCAGATGCTCCACACTTTGCTATTGCCTGTGAACATGCATCTCCAGTTCCTTCAGGCTTCCAGTGCAGACTATTCAATATAGACCTCTTAGCTTTCCAATGTAGACTCACACCAGAGGCTCCAGTGAGTTCCAGGTCTTAAACCTTCAGCCAGACCCTCCAGCTCTGTAGCATCTACAGAGTCATTCTGCCTTCTTCAACCCCTGGCCCCGCAGGCAGCCACTATAAGCCTTCCTAGTATAAAACATATTCCTTATATAAGCATATGTAGTTTATATTAAATCTTTCTTCTAGGGAATCCTGATATACCTTCTGACTGACACCCAACAACTTCCCAAGACACACTTAGTTGCTTTGCCTAACTTTGTTTTTCCTTCCATTTTCCTCAGTGACATTTTATAAGGCATGAATTAACATGTTTTAAGATCCAGAATGATCTCTAATAAAAGTCAAGCACCTATTGTAAAAAGTAGCATTTACTATCATAAGACTCATATTTTAGTAAAGAGATACAAATTATAATAAAACAGAAGTAAACAAAATACAAAAATAAGGTGAGTGTCTTACTTCTCTCATTGCTGAGATAAAAATATTTAAAAAATGCACAGTTAAAGGAAGAAACTTTGACTGTAGCTCCCAGCTTGTGTAAGCTTTGGCAGACTGGCTCCGAGTGGCTGGCAAAGCAGAAGACCATCATGGAGGAGAAGTCCTCCATTCCAAAGCAGGGCAGTCAGAAGACAGAGGCAGCAAATGGCAAGTAACAATTCTTTCTGTCCCTTATGTACTAGACAGCTGAATACAACTAAAGTGAGTAGCACTCACAAGCTCGATGGGGCAGCCTTGAGCTTAGCCTGAAACCATGAATCGACTCCAGCATCACCTCTTTCATCTCAGCATCACACACACTGGACCCAGCCACCTCCAAAATCCTCACCCATGAGCTTTTAGAGAACATCTAGATACAAGCCATAACAATAGGAATATGGAAAAGAAATAAAGAGGTCATTTAATATAGGAACATTATTAATACAATATACCGTGCAAATAGGATTAGAAAATAAATACTATATTCTTATCTCAATAGATACAGGAAAAGTATTGAGGAAAATCCAATATGATTTTGTTAAACTTTACAGATTAGAGAACTTCCTTAAATAATACAGAGCATCTACAAAAATCCTACAGCTAACATCATACTTATTGGCTCAAAAACTGGATGTACTTTCCATAAAATAAAACAATAAAATTATGTCTACTTTTATCACTCTTACACCGATGTGACACTACATCAGATATTCTTAAAAGAAAAATCTGGAAAGAAAATTAACTAAAGAGAACCCAGATTGCAAAAGAAGATCTAAAGTTATTTTTTTCTTTGAGACAGGGTCTCACTGTGTACCTCAGGTTGGCCTTGGTGTAGTCCAGGGCAGTCCTCCTGGCTCAGCTTCCCAAGTGCTGTGATTACAGACCTGCATCACCACACCTGGCTCCTAAATGTAGGATCCATAGAGAAAATCCTAAGGAATCCATTAAAACACTACTAATAGTTTCAGAAATGTTGCAAGATTCAGGATCAACAAAAAATGAACTGTATTTCTGTACACTGACAATTAACATTTAAAAAAATAAAGAATATACTTCCATGTATTATAGTATCAAAAGGAGTGGAGTACTTGTAGATCTAACAAAAGAAGTATAAAACTTACACGATGATAATTAGAAATCACTTTTAGAAGAGAAAAGATCAAAATAAGTAGAAAACAATCCAGAGTTCATGGCTCAGAAGACAATTTTTTTTAAATGGCAAATTTCCACCTACTTTATCTACAGACTTAGGGAAAATTCTTTCTAGCTCCCAGCTGGCTTCTTTGTAGAAGTGGAGAAGCTGATCCTAAAATTCATATGGAAATGTAAGAGACCAAGAATAGCCAAAACTCTCTTGAATAAGAAGAATGAAATTGAAGGGCTTATACTGATTTCAAAACTTAATACAAAGCCACAGTAATCAAGACTGTGAATTACTGGAATAAGGATACACATACAGATGAGTAGAGTATAATTTAGAATTCAAAAATAAATCCATTCATGTGTGGCCAATTAAATTTAAACAAGGATCTAAGACAACACACAAGAAATGAACAATCATTTCAAAAAGTTATTCTGGGACAACTGAGTAACTAATGCAAAAGATGGGACTATAAAACTCTTAGGAGAAAATGTAAGAATAAATCTTCTCAGTGCTGGATTAAGCAGCTGATTCTTAGATATGAGATTAGTCGCATAGGCAATAAAAAAGTAGACTCCATCAACCCTGAAAATTCTTTTTCTTCATATAATGGGAGAAAATGTTTGTAACCTGCATCTAGTAAGGTATTTGTATCTCGAATATATGAACATATGCTCAGTAATTTTTTAAAGTTAGATAATTTAAAATTTGGCAAAAATATGATAGATATGCCTCTAAAAAGGAACATGGGTAGACTGTATTTTCAAAGATGCTTGGCATTAGTAATGATCAGAAGAATTCAGGGGCCAGCGAGATAACTCAGTGGACTAAGCTTCTGCTTAGGCAAGTGCAGGGACCGAGATTCAGTCACCAGTACCCCGTGCTGTGCTGGCCCTACCCACAGGCGCTCCGAGCCAGCTACTGAGACCAGGCATGGAGGTTCATGCCTGCAATCCCAGCACTAGGGAGGCTGAAAGCAGGAGGATCACTACAAGTCTGAGCTGCTTAGTGAGCCCCTATACCAAATATATTAAGAAAAAATAAAAATTCAAATGGAGAACAGTGAGATACTGCCTCACATAGTATCACCTGTTGAATGACTATAATGAAACATGCAGGTGATACTAACAACTGTTAATGAGAATGTAAAGAAATCCACAACCCATACGTGGTGATGGGGGAAATATAGGATAGTGCAGTCACCCTGAAACATTTAAATAGAACTGCCCCTTAATTCAGCCATTCTACTCCTTGAGTATCATATGTACACTCAAAACTGTATGACACTCAAGCATACGTACACCCAAAAATGCGTGAATGCATATTCACAGCAGCATTATCTATAATAGTCAAAAGTTGAAAATGACCTACAAATTTATGAGCTGATGAATGGATAAACAAAATGTGGCATAGCAATTCAGAGAAATAGTTTTATCCATAAAAAAAGAATGAGATACCAGTGTCTTTCTCAAAAATAAATCTTGAAAACACTATACCTAGTAAAAGTAGTCACTCACTAAAGACCACATATTGGGGCCAGGGAGATGGCTCAGGGCCAGGGAGATGGCTCAGTAGAATAAGCACTTGCCTGGATAGTGCAAGGGCCTGAGTTCAATTCCCAGTTCCACCAAAAAAATAAAGAACACATATCATACAAAATGCCCATACTATATAAATATATACAGACAAAAATTACACTTACAGTATTTTGGGTGTGGGTAGGCTAGAGTATTGGTAAATAGAACTCCTTTTTCAAGTAATTAGAAGTTCTAAGACTGTAGTTATGATTTCTCAACTTTGGATATACTGTGAAACTATTCAATTATATACTTAAAATTGATTACCAGTATGATATTTAAATTATATCTGAATAAAAACAAATAGATGAGAGCTAGAAAGAAAATGTATGACATGTCTCATCTGAATTAAAGAAGTAGGAGAAAAGAGAAAATGTTACTAAAGGCAAAATTTCAAGAGGATTTTCTAGACATATAAATGATACCAACCCACAGTATCAGGAAGCTCAACAAATCCTAAAAGGAACAAAATAAATCACCTTGAGATATGATGTAGCAAAACCACAGCATGGCAAATATAAAAAGAAAAATATAAAAATAGAGAAAAATTTAGTTTGATCAACAGCTAATTTATGAGCAGAATAAAGGGAGTCTGAACATATGCCGAAAGAAAAATGTTATCAATGTAGATTTAGAAAAATAGAGACATAGGAAAACTGAGCTAATTGAGTTATAACAGGATAAGGTGACACAGACCCTTGTGCCTGGGAGCTCTGAGCCAGTGATGGAGTCCGGGCAGGGTGGTGCACACCTGTAATCTTAGCACTAGGGAGACTGAAAACAGGAGGATCACTAGGAGTCAGCTATAGAGTGAGACCCTACACACACAAAAAAGAAAGAAAAAGTGAAATGCATTATAGTGTAGATAGTTTGATATTATTTGTGTATAAAAAGGGAAAATATAGTAGGTATATGCTTTAATATGCATAGAACAACTTTAGAAGAATTCACAAGAAATTGCTAACAACAGCTACCTCTTGAAAAGGGAAACAAGAAAAATAAAACTGCACAAAATGTTTATAACATTTTAAAGGTAAAATATATGTCATATTTTTATAACTTAATAATTGTATCAGTTTAAAATCCTTTTAAAACATAACCCAAGGTCAGGGAGCTGGCTCAGTGGAATAAGCGCTTCCCTGGCAAGTGCAAGGATCTGAGTTCAGTCCTAGATTCTGCAAAATAAACCCACAAAACCAAGATATCATAAAATTATAAACTGTACATTTAAATATCAACAGTTAAGTGATCCTTCATGACAATAAAAAACACCATCTTTCAGGCATTTTGCATTTTATAGTATAAAATTGTCTGTGCCACATATTCAAATATAAACAATATTTAAATGTGTTGAATAGGGCCAGGGATATAGCTTAGTGGCCTAAGCACCCGCTTGGCAAGTGCAAGGTCCTGAGTTCAATCCCTGGTACCGCAAAAAAAAAACAAATAAATGTGTTGAATATTTACTGTTGCATGGTCCCTATGTCACCCTCCCTGCCACCCACCTCAAGGCCAGCTCTTCTAGGCAGCAAAGCATCTTGACCTTCACTCTCTTAACCACACCTATTGGGGAACAATAGTAGTGCACTCTATTGGATTTACTCTCATTTCTGGGTGATGTTTCTGTTATTTATGTTATTGCACGCCTGGCTTTGTTACTTTCTGTGAAGTACACAAACTAATGGAGGCAAGACAGAGGCAGACAATTCAAGTCATTTTTATATCACTTTATGAAAGCAAAATGTGCATCAGTTTCCCATTCAGTACTTCTGTACAAACCCACACGTCTTCTCAAACAGGTAAGACCCTGGATTAAAACACATACTATGCTCCATGAGGGAATATATGGCCCCTTCTTCAGCCCCACAACTCTTGACAAAGCCAACTCTGGATTTAAAACAAAGTTCGAAAGCCCCAACTGTTTCAGCATCCTGGTGACACAGATTTGGAGCTGTGGTATTAGGCTTCTGGGAGTGGAAATGTTTTCTTTCCTACAACAGGGGAAGCACTAATCCACTTTCAGCTCCTACATGAACATGTCAAACTCTGCTACAGGCTTCAATCTTGCACTCAGATGCTGCCACTGATTGCATTCTTCATTTATTGATTTATTTTTATATTTCTATTTTTCTTATTTTTCAAAGAGTAAAAGTTATAATTAAAGCACAAAAAATTATGTGATGCAGAATTTCACTTAACAAAGCAATACGAATTTCACAGAATTTGTTATACTATATAGTGTTGTCTTCCAACCAGTTATTCATATTACCAGATATTTGCATGCAGAATTGGAAGAAGAAAGAAATGTATGAGAAATTAAGAACAGACAAACTAAAAACAATTGAAAAATATGAGACAAAACAAATTAAAGCATTAACTGCTTCTTTGTATAGACCAACAGGAGTAAATAGTATAGCTGTCCAAACCATCCTACTTACAAACATAGATAAATCTTTTTCTCCCACTCCCTCTGCTATCCTTCTCCTCAACTCAGTAACTCTTTCATTTTGACTAATTTGATCCCAATATCTATTGTACCCTTCAGATTCCAGTTTCTCTTTCAGCTTCTCACACTAAGACAATGATGTTTGCACATGCAGGTCTGATTTATTTCACTTACTAGTATGTTCTCTACTTGCATCCATTTGCCAAAAGAAGGCACAAATTTATCCCATTTTACAGTTGAACAATACTCCATTGTGTAAAAGTACCACATCTTCTTTATCCATTCTGTTGATGATAATCTGTGTTTGTTTCCAGGATTTCGCTATGACAAATTGTGCTGCTATAAACATGGGTGTATAAACATCACTGTGGAATGAGTCTTTCCATTCTTCTGGGAAATATCCAGGAGGAGAATAATTGGCTTGAATAGATCCCAGATCTTTAAGGGATCTTCATGACTTCTATGGTGGTTATACCATTCTGCACTCCCACCAATAAGTGCAGAAGGGCTTCTTATTCTCCACAGCCTCTCCAGGATTTGGTATCAGCTAACTTCTTGATGTCAGCTATCTTGGGGGGGTGAGATGGAAACACAGTGTTGTTTTTATTTGCATTTCTTGAATGACCAACAATGTTGAACATTTTTAATATATCTTTTTCCACTTGTAGTTCTTCCTCTGAGATATATATATATATATATATATATATATATATATATATATATATATATATATTCATCTCAGATACCCATTTTTTGATTGGATTTTTTAATTTGGAAGGCCTGATTTGTTTTTTATCTTGTACTATGAATAACCACTATGAACACAACAATATGCAATGTATTAATTACTGAAACTGTCCTGCTAATCGGGTTTGAGGCTATCTCATTGCTATTTGTTTCTCACTGGATGCATTCTAAGCAAACAGGTGAATGTGCAGAAACAGGCAGGTGTGTTCCCCTGCCTGTGGTGCTGGTCCTGTTTAAACAATCTGTTTGTCAGGCTGTTCATCAGCCTTGAGACAGCAGTGATCACTGAACAAATTTCTTGTAATAATTGTGAAAATTAAAAATATATATGAGAAAAAGGCCATGGTGGGAGAGAAATAAATGGCAGTTGGGGAGAAAGAAAGAATAAAAAGTAACAAAGATGATTCCAAAACCAGAAACTGCTAACAGATTAACAAATTGAAAAGGTTCTTATCATTGTGTAGTTTAAGCAATTGTTCATACCGAGAAGATACAAGCATAACTGAAATATTAATTAGAAAATTGCTGCAGGAAGGTAGAAGGACTGTGTACCGAGGGGATCAAGTAACCCTGTGATTTTCAGGTGTTGACACAAGTAAGTTTAGGCGCTGGCAAGGACAGCAGTCAGGTGGCAGTGGAACGATTGCAATGTCCCAAAATTGTCATGGTTTCTTTTGTAGTTTGATGCAGATTTGGATTCTGTCTTACAGTTGACACAGCCTATTTCAGGTCCTTGTGGAGGTCCCATCAGAGCTGCAGCAGCTAAATTGTTGTTCTTTTTAGAGGTGAGGCCCCACCCCCCATCACTCTCCTCCCCTACCCCTCCATCCCAGAAGCCCGCGCTGGTAGCACACACCACATAAGGTTCCCTCAGCCACTCAGCCGCTGAAAGTTGACACGTTGCCAGTTCTTTCAGCAGATAACAATTCTTCATAGCTTATTTTCAAAACACTTGAACTCTATAATGTATGCTCACTCTGCAACAAGGAATTACAGAAAATTGATACACTCCTCCATACCCAGAAACAGAATTATTGTTCTTGGTCTGGTTGTTTATGTGTTGTCTGGGTTTCAGGGCACAGGCGGAGAAACTACAAAATTGAGGGCAGCGTTCAAGGGGCTTGGAGTATCAGGAAGCTGAGAACTGTTCAGAGCCTGGAAAGCATTAGGCTGCAAAGTAATCACAGGCACTGGCACAGAGGTGTCACAGTTAGAAATTAAGGCCAGCTGGAGTGTTCTGCATGGAAGATAATTCTATTCAGTCCACTTTAGAGGCCTTTTTTTATTCTCAGTATTCCAGAATGTCAGAACCAGAAAGCCTAGATAAAGCTCATCTTTTCCAATAGTCTCATGTATAAGAAAACACCCCCCAAATGCTTCGAATCCATAGAGGATGGCTGGCTTCCAAGTCAGGAATTACCAAGACAATCAAAGTGGGATACCAGTTTCTGATCACAATCTATTGTCGGCAGCCTGAGCACTGTCTATATATCCTTGGATAAGCTAATTACCTCCTCTGTTCCTTTTGCCATGTACTCAAGGGGCACACAGTTTTGGGGGATTCAAAATAGATAATTCAAGGGGCTGGGGAAATAGCTCAGTAGAATAAGTGCTTGCCTGGTAAGTGCAGGGTCCTGAGTTCAATCCCCAGTACCACAAAAAAAGGAAGACAAGGACAGCAGGTTTCCAAAATAAGTAATTCACATGAAGTGCCTAATACAGTACCCAGTTCGGTAAACACTCAAGGAAAATTATTTTTGATATTGTTACCATTTTCAGATTACCTCTGATGGAAGTAGCTTCAAGAGGACTTGGCTGGATAAGAAGATTCTGGAAGCCTCTGGGAAAATGGCGGAGTGGTAAACGGTAGCAAACCAGCTTCTCTGAGATTCAAAATCCAGACACTAGAATATAAAACCTTGGGGAAGAAAAGAGGAGGAAGTGGATCTCCAGGACCCAGGAGGGATCTGGAGGGAGAACTGGAAGCCCTGGGAAAGTGAAGAAACAGTCCTCAGTGCAGAAAATGGAAGGAGCAGACTGCACTTTCTCTCTGACTCCAGGCTCACAGCCTGGGCACAGTGACATGGACTCAGAGGCCCCTGCAGGGAAATGCGCCAGTGGAATGGAGCAGTGGATGCTGTGAGTTCCAACAGTGAGTCAGCAAGTCCAGGCCAAGTGCTTCACTAGAAATCACTCTAATGAAGAAAGTAAAAGGCCTTTACATTTAAAACTATAGTACCCTGAAAAGAATCTTGATGAGGACATCATAAACTGGAAATTCTTTATTCTTGGATTAGGCAGAACCAATATAGTGAAAATGGCCACCCTCCCAAACTGTTACACAGATTTAATCCATTCATGGTCAAACTACCAGCAGCAAACATCAACAGAACTAGAAAAGACAATCCTAAAATTCATTTGGAACCAGAAGAGACCTAGAATAGCAGGAGCAATTCTAGGCAACAACTGGAAGTCAGGAGGCATCACAATCCCAGACTTGAAATTATACTACAAAGCTACTGCCATAAAACATCATGGTATGGGCAGGAAATAGACCTGGTGACTGATGAAGCAGAAGAGAAGATGCAAAAATAACTCCAAATACACTCAGCCACCTTTATCTTTGACAAAGGGACCAAACATCTCCACTAGAAGAAGGTTAACCTCTTTAATAAATGATGCTAGAAAAACTGGCTTTCAACATGCCAAAGAATAAACCTAGACCCATGACTTTTACCAAGTATTAAGCTCAGTAAAAATGAAACAAAGATCTAAATATTAAAACACACCCCCATCCTAAATTGCCCAGCCAGAATCCTCCAGTTCTTTATCCCTACATTTGCTAAGTTGGGCACTGTCAGAGATAAACCTTTTTCATGCTTGCCAAATGCAGTAAAACTGTATAGATGCAAAAAATATTAACATAGAAAACAATATACTTCGAGACAGAATAGATAAAACCCTTAAAAGACATAGGTGCAAGCAAAGAATTTGTCAGCAAAACTTTGAGCACATAGAAAATATCACAAAGAATCAACAACCAGGATCTCATACTAAAACTGATTTTCCCCCCAGGGGAAAAAAAAAAAAACCAAAAGAGTGAAGAGACAAACCACAGAATGAAAACAAAAAATTAACAGATATTCATCAGGCAAAGGGCTAACCTCTAAAATATATAAAGAACTCCAAAAAAACTCACACATCCTCAAATTTAGAGACCCAATCATAAAGTGGGAATCTGAAGAGAATCATGGTGGCACACATCTGTAACCCCAGCACTCAGGGGGTGGAGAGAAGAGGATTGCTGTAAATTTGATGGTATTCTGGGCTACATAGTGAGTTCAACACCAGTCTGAACTACATAGCAAGGGCCAGCCAAATAGCTCAGTGAATTAAAGCACCTGCAAGCAGGCGCAGGGGCCAGGGGTTCAATCCCTGGGCCTGCTGTGCCAGCCCCTCCCCAGGGCATGCTGAAATGGCAATTGAGACTGGGAGTGATGGCATGTGTCTGTAATCCCAGCTCTTGGAAGACTGTAAACAGAAAGATCACTATGAGTCTGATCTAGTAGAGAGACCCTGAACACCCTGTAGCCCCTTCACTAAAATTTACAAAAAGTACATAGCAAAACCCTATCTCAAAATTTCTGGGTTTTTTTTTATTTATTTTAAAGAGAAAATATAAGAACAAGAGTACAGAATTATAAAACAAGATAATAGGAAAGTAACAATGATTATATTACCTATTATGTTCAAAGTAATTGCTCAGATTATAAAATATAGGCATGCAAACTTGATCAAACAATGTAATCATAAACCATTCCTTTCAATGAACTAATGGAAATTAGTTGTATAATTATCTTAGCTATCTTGTTGTAAATATAATTTTTTTTTCTTTTCCCTTCCTCTTTTTATATTTTCTTCTACCCAGGTGGTTTATTCCCTTTGAGAAGTATCTTTCCCTTTCACTCAAAAAAATTTTCAAAAATGGGTATCTGGAATGAACAGGCCCTTCTCAGATAAAGAATTACAAATAGCAAATAATGATACAAAAAAAGTTCAACATCAGTAGTCATTGAAGAGATACAAGTTAAAACAAGGCTAAAATTCCATCTCACTCCAGAAAGAATGGCTGTTATCAAGAAACCCACCACTAACAAATGCTGGCAGGGCTGTAGGGGCACAGGAACCATTCTCCACAGCTAGTGCGAGTGCAGACTGGCACAGCCACTATGGAAATCAGTGTGGAGGCTCCTCGTACAACTAAAACTAAAGGCTGCATTTGACCCACCTATTCCCCTTCTCTGTCTTTCTGGAAGAGTTAAAATCATTATACTATAATAATATATGCACGCCTATGTTTATAACACCACAATTTATAATAGCTAAATCTTAGAAACAGCCCAGATAACCACTGGTGAATAAATGGATAAAGAAAATGTGGTTTTAAGATACAATGGAGTACCACTGTGCCATAAAGAAGGATACACTTGACACAATACCTTATTTTTAAGTGAAATATCAAACACACATTTTTATTTATCACATTGTCTCTCTTCTTTCAAAACTGAAAGCATGAATAAATACCTAAATGGATAACAGATACTGAAAAGTAGGGAGAAAATATTCGAATGGGAAGCAGAACAGGGGAGGGGGAGAGGAAGTGGAAGGAAATGAAAACATTAGAAAATAGAAAGAAAAATGGAAACAAAGCTTTTGTAAATAAAGTGGGAAGAAAGTCTGAAAGGAGGGGCAGGGAATGGCGGGAAAAGGACCAAGATGTATTATGCACACGTGTAAGGTCCCTACGGCCTGCAGCACTTCGCAGATTGCCTCACGGTAGATGGGCTGCTTGTAGGTAGGCTGGTGGATGGCTGCCAGAGGAGCTCAGAGGCTTCGGCTTCTCGATGCGTACCACGGAGAACTTGCCATCTCCAAGCCACATGACCCAGCAGGCGCTTTCAGCGCCAGCCGGTCACCCACCAAGACACAGTGCAGCCTGTGACCAGGAGAGGCCAGCAGCTTTCCCCTCGCCAGCTCCCCAGTGCCAAAGCCCCGGCAGTTCTCATATTCCAGCTCTGCTTTGGTGGCATTCTTGTCGCCAGCATCAGCCCCCACTGGCTCAGGGGTAGTGGCCACAGTGGGGGGGGTGTGCTGCACAGCAGGAGGGCTGGCCTCCTCCACCTTCTGTGAGTCCTCAGACCCCTGTTTTTCTTCCACAGCATTCATTATGTCCATAAGGCCAGGCGCAGCCCCTCTGCGGTCCAGCTTCTGCCTGTATCTTTAATTGCTAAAAAAAAATCCTGATTTTTTTGTTAATCCTGTAGCCTGATAATAAAGCCCAACAAATGTTTGGGATGAATGAACATTTTATTTAATGAGAAAGAAGGAATGATTTTACCAAGGATTCTTAGAAGATAAAGGAGTAAAAACCGTGAAGAGAAAAAAATATTAAAAGATATGATTAACTGGACATGAGAAAGATGCAATTACCATTGCTGTTTTCAAAAAGAACTTCATCACATACATCAGATTAAATTGCCCCTTTTTCCTGAAAATAAACCAGAGACTTATCTCCTCTGTAATGGAATTCAACCCCTAGCTCTTATGAATCAGGGTCAGATTGTAACACTTTGACTCAATAAATGTGGAATTATTTCCAACCAACTCAGAAGCAGCTCTCTGTTCATTTCTGTAGATCATTACATGAAGAGAAATATAGGGGAAAGGCCTAGAATTCCCACAAATCAGGTGAAGGAAGAAAAGGGGGGAAAAAACCAGCAGGGTGAAATCAATTAGATCAGTTCACAGGCTTTCCACACTTTAAAAACTTGCTTAAAGGATAACATCAACTCAAACTCAAACTCCCACCCATAGTTTATTGCTGAATACCTCATCCTTCCAGCAAAAAAAAAAAAAAAAAAGTTTACTTTAGAGCCTAGAAGAGACAATACATGAGAGAGGAGGACAGCACCTTTCACTTGTGAGGATCTTGTACACTGCAAGGCCTGTTTGTCTACTTGAGGCCTGTACCACGCCGGGAAGGTAAGCGGGTAGACATTCCTTGGTTTCTAAGGGGGAACCTGTGTTCCCAGGCAGCCCTGAGAGCTGCCCAAGTCTTGGAAGTTCTCCCCTCCCCCCAAGAGTACTATACCAGCATTGAAGTTGAAATTGTGAAGTTCCAGGGCTAAAGCTGTTCCACACACACACGAAAAATAAATTATATTGGAAATCCCACCCCCCTACAAAAAATAAACTCGTTATCACCTCAAAGCAATAAGAGAAACCTAGAAGAACAAGCAAGTGACATGCACAGAAGAAGAATGTTAATTTTATTGAACATTTTCAGTAAGCCAAGCCCTGCACAGACTGTGTCCTCTGTCATGGGGATGTGAATGGCCCTACTTTACAGATAAGGAAGGAAGACCGCGTCAGAGTGAAGCCAAATTGCTCATTTGGCTTCCCACTACCTCACCTGTGCAACTACAGGACTGAACTGTACAATCTTTAAGGTTCTTTTCATCTCTAAGAATCTGCAGCTCAAAGAAAAGGTGCCTGCACCTTGGAGCAAGGAGGGACACATTCACCTGCAGCAGCATCACCACCAGCCATCTCCTCACTGTCCATGGGCGAGTGCTCAGCTCCTCGTCTGAAGCCTTCCCAGGCCAGAGGGAGGAGCGGTGTCCTCTGAGAAGCAGGAGTCCCATGGCAAGCTTCGTTTGCCCTCTGCAGATAAAATATATCCCATCGTTCTGTACACACAGTGCAGATTCACCACCCATGGATTCCCTTGGAAGTGCGGCTCCCAGCCAAGCAGCCCCATATGCTGAGTGGGAGCCCCATCCACACAACCGGAGCAAACTTCCTGAGAGCCCCACAGGGCCACCAGATTTCTGTGCACCTCCCCACAGCCCACCTACCTCAGCCCTCCACTCCTCCCAACAGGAACCCACAGTGTCTGAGCCACACTGTGGAGGGGATTTATGGAAGTGTCTGGCTCCAGCAACGTTAATTTCCCTTTCCTGACATTAATACCAGCAGCAACTGCTACCATCTGTGCACCTTACCATCTGCCAAGCCTGTCCTAAGTGCTTATCAGGCCTGCCTCTTGGAGTCCTCTCCCTGGTTTTCCACTTCGGACACCATCATTAGCTCTGTTCTACAGATGAGAAAACTGAGGGTCAGAAGTTGATAACCAGCCTAATCTCACATGACTAACGAGCAATAGACTTGGGAGTAAAATCCGGGTCTTTCTGACCTGACAGCTTGCACTCTTAACAGCTTTGCCCCAGGCCTGGCACCATGCCTGGCATTCACCAAGTGCATATTGAAAAGTGAGTGTATCCATATGGTACAAGGACAGGGAGCCCTTCAAAGGCAGAGTGACAGATCACACTGAGCTTTGGAAACAAACTCACATGTGCTACAAACATACTACAAGAGAAGACCCAGCACACCCCTCTGGCAAAGGCTGTATGGCCCTTGCCAAGGGCTGGAAATGAATGGAGACATGGGATGAGTAGCACCTGGTGTTTAATCTATGTGAGCTGTTTTACTTCTGGCAATTTACTATCCAGTAAAAATTCACAAGTTTCAAAAAATACAAGAGGGAACTGTCTCAAAGAAGTTCTTGAAAAGAAAAAGGAAAGGGAAAATTTAATGTAGGAAAAGGGAGAAATCTCTAGTCATCCACTCAGCAAACCACTTTAAGTGCCTACTATGTACCAGTCTCTACACAAAGTTATCCTCCTAGTGTCTCCAGGAGGGACGCTGAATAGAGCTTCTGGAGAGACTTTGAATAGAGCATCTCTAGAATATACATTTGTGATTAACAATTACAGTGGATGCCATGAAGGGGAATGAATTATGGGTGTTTAACAAAGCTGAAGACACTGAAGAAAAAAACATGAAAGATGAATAGAAACTTGTCAAGCCAAGGGAGGGCAGTGGTAGGAGAAGCACCATCAGGGAAGGGTACAGAACGTATAAAGCCCAAGGAGGCTGTGAAGATAGCTCAGTAGAATAAGCACTTGCCTGGCAAGTGCAAGGGCCTGAGTTCAATCCCCGGTTCCGCAGAGAGAGAGAGAAAGAGAGAGAGAGAGAGAGAGAGAGAGAGAGAGAGAGAGAGAGAGAAAGCTGGCATGATTGGAGGAGGAGATGGGCCTGACACACAGAATGTGGGGGCTGTGCTCCAGGTACTGTATCATGTTTCAAGCACTATGGGAAGCCTCTAGGCTGGCAAAGGACTAGAGAGCTTCTCACCTTGGAAAGGCCTCTGCTGTGCAGAGGACAGATGAGGCTGGGGGAGTGGAAAGCAGAGCTACCATGTCCCTCAGGTGATGGGGATGTGACGTACACGTACTGATCCTGGTGACATCACCAGTGGGTGTCACAGTTAGGGAAGCAGCAAGCAAGAGTGAGAGGAGTCGGGCACCTTCCTGTTGGACCCGCAGCTCCAGGGCCAGGAGTACTGGCCCAACCGTGAGTCCCAGAAGGGGTGCCCCTTGCATCTAGAGAAAGACTAGGGTGGCTCTGAGCACCTATTTTCCAAGCCTTCTCCTTCACATAGGAGCCTCCCCATAGTGAACTAAGTGCCAAGCACAACTCCCTGGGGCACAGCAAGGAGGTGATGGTCCCAAGAGGAAAACATGAAAAAGGCTGTCACCCGGGTGCCTCACCAAAGGTTGGAAGAAGGTATCCAGAGGCTGAAAAGCTCAACCTAGACCTGACCCAAATCCCAAACACCCTCTAAAAGACAAATTCTGATGTTGTCAGCAATACACAGTCATTTCTAAATGTTGTCTTTATCTTATAGCAAACCAATTTCTCTAGAGAGGAACAATAGTTTCCTTATCAGATGCTTGAATTCAAAAACAGAGAGGAAGTGATGATTCAACCCACAGGAGGTCAAGCCACCCCACACAGCCTTTGCAGCGGCTCCCACCCCTCCGCCAACCCAACCCTCCTAGAGCTTCTGTGTCTATTCTCACCTCAGCCCCACCTCAGGGCTCCTGGTGCCATCATAACCTGACTGAAGATAATAACAGCTATAATTTACTGAGCAGCTGTTGGGAGCCAGACCAACCTTTCAAAAAGGAGTGCTAGCCCAGAGGAGGGATCTGAGACTCAGAAAGGTTAAGCAACTTCGATGTTGTTTCTTAGCTAGGATTAAAACACCAGATCTGTCTGACTTCTCAGCTCACCATAATCTCTGCCAGGCCTCCTCCTGGGCCTCTTCCCGCTTCTCACTGTGCCCTCACCCAAGTCAGCCTGGGATGGGGTAAGGAGGAAAGGCTGGTACTGTATGTTCTCTTCTGAAGCAAGAACAAGAATGATAGTTCTCTTGCCCGCTACTAGATAGACAGCAGGTCTTCTGTCATGTGCTGGGATGACAGGAGAGAGAGAAAGAGAGACAGAGAGAAAAAGAGACACAGGGACAGAGAGAGACAGAGACAGAGAGAGACAAACAGAGAGAGAGAGAGAGAGAGAGAGAGAGAAATGAGCTCAGAGATGGGAGCAAAGGGCCAAAGTGCTAGACTGTGGAGGCCATTGGAATGTAGCTCTCAAAAAAGGAAGGCCTGGAGCCACAAATTTACAGCTGGCTGTTCTCTTTCCTTCTCCATGTGTCTCACTACACCACTGGTTTGCCCACTGTGGCAAGGAGGTCCAATCTAGCATGGTCTCCTGCCCTCAGCCTCCTTTAAGGCAGAGAAAGGCCACACAGCATGGTGGTTAAAAATAAAGCACTAGGGTCAGCCTTCCAGGATTAAAATTATGGGTAATCTGGAGAAATTCCTTCCTTTTTCTGAGCCTCAGTTTCCCCACCTACAAAATGGGCATGATAATTATAGAACCCGTTATACAGGGCTCTTAAGAGAACCAGAAGGGATATGCCATGGGCAGAACCTACTACACAGTAGGCTGGTGGCTGGTGTCACATATTCCCCAGGAAGAGGGTCCACTCTTGGTGAAAGAATGAAATTGATCAGGTCCATTCTACTATGAAGTCTTTCTAGATGTGGGTGTGAGGTGCCCACTTGTGGGAGGATGGGGCTGAATGCCCCACTGACCTGGCCAGCATGAAGGCCTCGTCAAGCCCTTCAAGAGTGCCCTCTTTGTGACACACATATATGGAAACAGTGTCTCAGAAAGGGGAAGTGACCCGCCAAGGCTTCAGAGCCAGCAGCGTCAGCTGGGAACCAGGAACTGGATCCTGAACCAGTGTGTGCTCTGCTGTTTCACAGTCTCTCCTTGGATTGTCCTGCATAGAATATGCCAGAGTATTGTACCATTTACTTACAAAGACCAGATTGTGTGCCAGAAACTACACGTAACTGGATCCCCAACGATCTCACAGTCCACTGGGCACAAATCAGCATGCCATCCTAGACAGACGATTGCATTTCCAGGTAGACACGCCTCACCAAGGGCCTTCAATATTAGGGCCTCTCTTAGGGCCACAGAGGCAACAGCCATCAAGCTAGGGAGAAAGGGTCAAAAGCGAAGGCTAACAAAAGACCAGATACCTGAGTCGGGAATGCAAGTGTAGCTGAGAGGGGCTGTTTGGAGAGCTAGCTTGCATCTGGAGCAGTCCCCAAGACCTTGTGTTCCCATCAGCAAGAATCTGGTGGCACCCTGACTGCTCTCCTATATCCCCTTTGACTACTCTCCAGCAGAAGCCCCTAGCTCTTCACCCAGCCACCTAAAACTCATCAGATCAGGAGACACAATGTCCCACCAAGGACCCACTCTGGGCCACAGCAGTCTGGATGTGCTCAGCTCCTCCTAGTGGCCGGGAAAGCAAAGCGGACTCAGGCTGCTGTGGTCTCAGGTTTACTTGAAAGCCTCACCTGCGTCTTCCTCCAGGGCAGCTGCTGGGCCAGTACCTAGGCCCATGGAGCCATCTGTCCTACTAACGTCAGGTTGGGCCACATAACTTAACCCTAAGGAAATTTCTCCCCCTCCCCAACTCCAGGGTCTGTGCAGGGTTCTATTCACCCAGCTGACTCAGCTACTTTCTTACTATCAACAACTACTACTGCTATTTTTTTTAATGCCAAGTTGATTCCAGGCCACAGAAATAAAATAAAGTGAATCTTCTCCCCAGGACCTGCATCTCACAGTAACACACACACTACCCCTAGAAAGATACCAGAGCCTGCCTCCTTCCTGTGAATATTCTCTCGGCTCTTTCCTGGCTAATAACACTTTCCTTGGGGAATGATCCAGCAGCCCAGAACTTCTACTCCAGAAAGCACAAATGTTTCAGGATTATTTCAGGAACCAAATGACTCTGTGGTAGCAATATACCTTCTTCACCTGCACGTGTAGGCCTGTGGAAATGATTAAAACCTATAGAGAGGCCATTTCTTTTCTAGAACTCTGTATAGACTATTTCAATATATCCCAAAGTATCCCCAGAGATAGAAGAGTAAGATTAAATAATTTGAAGATAATTTCTTCCATGAAAAGAATAATGTTACCATCAAAATGAAAACCACTGTAATAAAACCAAATTATGCTGGGACCTCAGGAGCACTCTGCCTCTCTTCTTCATTTCCAGACAGAAGTTCTGCAAAAATAGCACTGGCACCTTCAATACAGAGTTTATGTGGGAGTTGGCACCCCGGGGTAACCAACACCCCTGCTTCTGGGGCTGCAGTTAGTTTGCCCCACAGATTAACGAAAGGCCTAGATCTTATGAGCCAAACCTATGAACATACAAGAATTTGGTCCAGGGCCCAGGCCTAATATTACATGCTAATATTAACTGTTAAAATATGATATTAACAGAAACAACATGGCCAACCCCCAAGGAAGTCAGAACCAACCTCTGGAACCCCAAGGAAATCAGAGGACCACTGCCACATATCTTCCTCTTCCCCAGTTGAGTCCAGGCTACAGTTCCTCACATGGTTTGGAGCAAAGGTCTGTGTGGCGGAAGCCCAGCAGACAGAGAGCAAAAAAAGGGCTGGCCGGGACTGCTTGAGGAAGGCGGTCCTCGAGGTGCCTGCAGAATCAGTTCTTCCAGACCAAAGGATAGGCAGAGCATTTGCAAGGTCCCCTCAAAGTTAGAGTGAAAGTAACTATGCAGAACATGGCTTCAAGTAGCTACATAAAATTAAAATTTTGCTGTAAACAATAAACTGAAAAGGCTAGGGTTCCCCTCCTACTTAAGGGTATGTTTAGACACCTATGAATTAAAACACAGGAGCACCTTTTCCCCCCAGCACTGGGGACTGACTCACTGGCTTTGCACGTGGTAGCCATTCATGGCACTAAGCCATACCCCCAGCCCTCATATTGAAATCACTTGGGAAGCAGCAGGCAACACCTCTTCCTTCAAAATGGCAAATATTAGTAGCCAAGGGCAAACCCTCTGACACATCTCAAGATTTTTACCAGCAGAGGAAACAAACAAGAGTAGACAGTGTGTTTCTTACATTTAAGTCAGGTTTAATAATTAATTCACTTGGACCTCAAAAGAGGAGGATTGGTTTTAAAAACCAACCCAACAGGATGAAGATGAGATTGTGTGCATGGTCTGAAACTCCAGAAGAAACTGGTACCTACAGAGTCCAGTCCCAAGGGGGTTCTTGGCTCACACGGTCCAGTGGCTGCAGGCTTCCACTGGCAGCCAGCTTCCTCCCCACCCTGGTTGTGACTCCTGGATGCAGGCCTTGGTCAGCTGGTGCTCCCAGAGCCAACAGTAGACAGGGGATGGCTCTCAGGAGTCTGTGGACTTGGTAAGCAGTGAATACATCTTCAGGTGTCACACCTGGAGTTTTAGGGCAGCTTGACTTTGCAGCCATCAGCTCCCTGGACCACTCCATCTCCGCCCTGTGGAGCTCCCTGCCTGGCTCATGTCCTGCTCCCCAGTAAGAACTGGCTATAGGCACTCACTCTCAGGCAACCACATCTGCCCCAGAAATCCCTCCTGCTCACATTGGTCCCTGTGCTGGAAGCCCCATCTCTAAATAAGTAGTAAGCAACCTTGGCAGACTACTGCAGGAGAATGAAGAAAACCTAAAATTGAGAAGGAAAAAGATGAGATTCATTTTGAGTTAAAAAAAAAAAAAAAGGTAGGAAGAAAGTAAGTAAAAAGACAGAGGGATTCACAAGCCACAAAACCAGAAGTACCCCTACTCCATTAAGGAAGAGCTAAAAAGAGTATTACTTAAGGCTCTGAAGATTGGAGGATCTGATTTGTATCCTAGCATTGTCTGCCGTTTACTAGCTGTGCAATAAAGTTACGTCAGTACTCTGAGCCATTTGGTCATCAGTAGAATGAGGTTGCTAATATGAGGACCTTAGGACACATGGAAGGTCAATAAGCTGCTACAAATACTGTCAATAATTGAGGAAAGGACGTGGGGCCACAAGAACTTCAAGCACTGGAAATCACTGAACTCGCCATCTCTGAATGAAAGAGGGGCCTCTGGTGTGCAAGTAAGGTATTATTTTACATGCTAAGAAAAAAACCTGCTCTTAAATCCTTGAGAACCTGTTTTTTACACATGAGGGAATCATTTCTAAGATCTTTTTAAATAAGAAGCTTTTTAAGGGGGAAAAAAAAAAACCTGAGCAGGGAGAACACAGAGAGTCTGCTATTAAGTTTCCCCACACCTCCCTGCTCATGGTGGTTCTTCTTTAATTTTCAAACTAGAAAAATCACCAACTTGACACTATAATGGGCAGACATGAGTTGTTCTGTTCTATATGCCAGTTTCATGCACTTCTGACAAGGGTAGCAAATTTCTAATATGAATTTCTGCACCAGACCCCACATCCCTCACATTGGCAAAATAAATTATATTATATTTGCCCCAGGCAAAGAAACACAAGGACAAGAGCTTATAGCTGAGATAGAAAATCAGCTTCACCTCTGGTGCCAGCTCTGACTGACTGGCAGAGCTGCCTGGTGCCCTTTCTTACAGGCCTCGGTGAGCACCAGCATCGTAATTGATTAGTGATCTCAGCATTGGCTTCAGCATAGAGTACCAGAGGCTGTCCTGATATGCTTGTGAGGCAGCTAGATTTCAGCCAGTTCTCCAGATAATTAGGGAGACCAGTAAAAATGACTACTTTCTGTTCAATAGCTAAGAAAGCAGGAGGAGGGTGACCGGCAGAGAGGTCCTATTGTCCAGAAGAAGGTCACCCAATGATTGGTGTTACTCAGTAGGAAATGGAAAAATAGAGCCTGGGAAACGGGGACACGGTGAGAAGTGTCTTTAACAAACAAATGCTGTGACGTTAGTAGCACTAAGGGGAAAATCTCCTTGTACAGCATCAAATATGGCAACAAAATGCACAGACACAATAAAGAACCATTAGCTCACAAATGTCCCAAATTCGCCATTCTTACTTTTTTTTTTTTAAAAAAAAAAAAAGGCAAAATAAGATTGATGAAAAGTGAAGACACTTAGGTGGGTGTCGGGGTTCGATTCCTGGCACGCTGTGCCGGCCCCACCCCCCAGGGGGCATTGAGATGTCAACTGAGACTGGGCATGGTGCTCGCACCTGTAATCCCAGCACTTGGGAGGCTGACAACAGGAGGACTGCTACAGTCCAGTCTGCATAGTGAGACCCTGTAGACCCTGTGCTAAGTACATTAAAAGAAAAAGTGAACACAACCTCTTCTCAAGCTCCTCCGAGCCTGATAAAAACTGATTTAATTTGGTATTTTTTTCTTAGATATTTTACCATTATTGATTGTCAGTTTAGTTCTATTGTGGTCAGAGAAGCTATTTTGTATGACTTTAGATCTTTTAAAGTTATTGAAATATCTTTTATGGCCCTGCTTATGTTAGAGACACATACATTGTGGAAGACAGCAAAAATTTCTATCAATCCTCCTTAAACAGGAGAAGGATTCTCTACCCTTGAGCCTGTGTTGGTCATGTGGTTTGCTTGCTTTGGTCAGTGGCACATTAGCAGCTATGACATAAACAAAGGCTTAAAAAATGTCCAATTCCCAGTCCTATGGATACCCACTACTATTATGGACTACTAAACTATATTGGATTATTTTGCTGAATTCACACACCTATAATATTTAAATGGCAATAGAATACCCATCTCTGACAAAACTGAACAAAAAAGGGGATACAAATGAAGGCACATTTTGTATCTGTATATACAAAATAGGATAGATATACAGCTACTTTTCTCTAAATTCAATGAGAAGATTTATATTAATAGTGTTTAGATAGGATATCATGTATATTTCTTATACACAAATAACCACTACAAAGATAACAATATGCACTGTATTAATTATCGAAACTGTCCTACTAATTAGTTCTGAAACTGTCTCATTGCTATTTGTTTCTCAATAAAATTAATAAACAATTTAAAAAATGTTTGCCCATGGAGGCCTGAACGCTTGCTGAGCCCTAACCCACGAGATTGGCATGGGAAGCCCAAAGCCTAGGCCCGCTTGAAGTTGAGACCTGCTCTCCAGCAACTTTCCAGCTACCAGATGTTCAAGTGATCCTAGACCATCCTGCCACTGGCTGACCTGGACAGCTGGTGACAGACATATGAATAAGCCCAGCAGACATGGGTCCAATCGTATCAAACCAGAACTACATTGCCTACAGACCTGAGCAACAGTAAGTAGTGATTGTTTTAACCCACTAAGTTTTAGAGTGCTTCATTACATGGCAATGACTGTCTCTGTCTCTGTCTCTCTCTGTATGTATATTTACATTATATTATATTATATTATTATATTGTGTAACACATACATGATACACATATATGTACCCCAATTACCCTTTTTTCCCCTCCCTTTTTAGTATCTATGTGCTATCTACTACATAACATGATTGTTAACTTTATATTTAAGCTTCAGTGTGTAGGATGCCAAGGCCTAACTGCCACAGAACAAGAGGAATAACCTCACCTAGCGATGCAGTGACCAGTGAAATCTAGGACTTCCCCTTTGAGGAAGAAAGTTAAGCACATTTTGATGGTTTCAGAGGAAGTTTCATTAAACCAAAAAGGAGAAAATTGTTGCCATGGTTTCCTAGACATGGGATCAAGCTTAAGTACAGATGTTGAACGACCAGTTGCAGGAGCTGTGTCCAGCAGTGAGGACTGATGGTTCCACACCAGCCAACACCCTTTCCATCGTTCAGAGCCTGAAAAGCTAAACTTTATGTTTTCCAGGCTTACTTGCATGAAGCAAGTGTAGATGTGTGGTTTAAGGTTCTGCCAATCAATACATTAGGGCTAAATAGGGTTTGGACACTGAGCAGGTGGGGAAAAGGAAAAGCGACTGTGTTCTTGGTGGAGCGCGGCATACAGGACGAGCACCTGCGAGGTCCGGATTCTACAGCCTCCAAGTGCTGAGGCAGCAAGCACAGCTCAGCACCATAGTTTGAGATCCGCAGCAGACTAGGGTCTACCTTTCTACTCCTCACAACAATTTAATAAACCATCAATTATACTGTATGTCGCTCCCTCTGTAACTGAACCCTAATTTGGAAAAGGAGCAATTTTTCTCTACCAAACCCTCATCCACTTAGATTCCATATTGGATCAGAAAGGAAGGAATGAGAAAAATTTTAGAAGCTAAGCATTTTTATCTAAGAAGCCTGCCAAACGAAGAATTATTTCAACTTTTGAATGACTAAAATTACCAGATTGAACTAAAATTGAAGATTTCCTCTCACTAGCCAGTAAGTGGGAGACTTGTGAGGAAAATCAGAATACTATTAGAGAGACTGAGACTGCATTTTCTCTGTTCACATGACTGGATCTGCATTTATACTTGCCACTGACATATTACTGAATACTTAAAATGAGCCAATGAAATTAAGACAATTATTGCTGTCAGCTTCAAAGATGAAGTGACAGACGCACAGAAATTCTGTCCAAGGTCACACAGAGAGTGCAGAGTGCATCCCCAGAGTGCCCTATTTTGCTGTTCTGGGCCCTAGACCTCCTCACTGCCCCCTCTGCTGCCACTTAGGTCCCCAGGGTCCTGTGAGCCCCACTTTTCAAAATTTGCTGGTAAAATGTGTCTACATTTTACCAGCACCAACATCCTCTTTTGCTGGGCTCTGGAGGTAAAATTTCAAGCTACCATGAGAAGTAAGAGTGAAATGTTCAGGTCCTGCCTAGCGCCTTGATAATTACACTACAGCTCTCTACTCGGAGAAATATCTTTCCAGGCACTCACCCCATCCCCCACTAACAGGTCCTCTCTTACACACCTCCTCGCACAATACTCCTGTGGAGAAAAATCTACCAAAGGCAGCTCAGATTCACCTAGAAATGGCCAAGCTTCTTCCGAGAAGTGCCAATATGGGGGCTTGGATTTGAAAGCCCCACAGGGGAGTAGATGGCACACATGTCAAGGATAACGTCCTTGACTCTGTGCGTCACAGTGCGGCAGCTTCACAAGGAAGCCTGAGGGAAGCAGCAGCCAGACTGTGTCTCCATCAGGTCTGACTTCAATTTATTGAAACCCATAACTCTTTCTGTGTCATCAAAGGAATCTCTTCAGGTGTGGGAGTTTCTGACAGGAGACTGAAATATTGATGAAGTCTATAATATTTTTGATAAATAAGATAACTTCTGGTACTAGATTTTGATACAAACAACTTGTCAAAATGTAAGCAAAGCTTTGCATCCAAAAACAGGATCAAAATTGAGGAAATTCTGTTCATTCCATTTATTTGTGGTCTGTAGCTTGGGAGAAAAATAACTGTTGTCCAATATTAATGGTGGCAGGGCGTTATTAGAGGTTAAGGAGGGAACTCCTTACTTTGGCTTGACAAATCATTTTAGGCACCTTCTTTTAAATATACCATTTGCCTCTATTCTATATTCAAGAATCTCATTAGGAATTGTTTGGGGGGGAGCTGAACGAGAGAGGAAGAGGCTGAAGATGAGAGCAAATGGGCTCAGTGAGTCTTCTGGGCAGAGGACCCCAGTGTGCTTCCCTCCTACTCTTTCTACGTATTATTTTGAGGTCATGGTCAGCATTTTGTCAAATACAAATAACAGAACACCAAGCAGCTTAAGAAGAAATGGGAATATATTGATGTATGGTCTGTCTAGCTTCAGGTTGGGCCAAATAACTTCGATTTAAATAACTTGCTTTTCTCTCAGCTGTTTCCCCAGTATCATTAGTGCAGAAATCTATATAGACATGTCCTTGCTTTTAAACAAATTAATCTTTCTCTTTTTTTTTTTTTTGGCAGAACTGGGGGTTGAACTCAGGTCTTTGCACTTGCCAGGCAAGCACTTATTCTACTGAGCCATCTCCGTGGCCCTTAAACAAATTAATCTTTCAGGAGCAATGAATCTATAAATGAGTGAACACAAAAATAGTGCAGGATCATACTAAGGAACACGGCTTCAGCCTCAGATGAGCAGGAAGTCCCGTTGTTGTTCAAGTCCCCACTCACTTGTGCTAGTTATTTAACCTCTTGGGTTTTAGTTCCATCATCTGAAGTGGAGATAACAAGACTTCATTTCAGGTAGTCATACAGTTACATGTTAGCGGGGCCATCGCACTGAGCCCTTCTGCTGCGGAAGCCAAGTGCATAACACTTTCAAAACCACACCTCCTCCCTGCATTCCTGGAGTATCATCTGCTAGTATCACAATTAGAGTATCACAACTGAGCTCCTTGCCAGTCAGGCCCCTGCCCCAGGGAGCTACCCCTCCCAAGGTTCTACCACCCATAGTAGGGAAGGGAACACATACATATGCAACAGTAATTTCGCTCTTTGGGTCACAATGCATATGCCATAAAAACTTACCCTTACAAAATATAACTGGCTTGCAATATATTCACAAAACTATATATCTGTCACTATCAAATTCTAAAGCGCTTTCTTCACCCTAAAAAAATACCCTGGATATCTTCATGCCCATGAGTAGTTGCTCCCTATTCCTTCTCGCTTGGACCCTGACAGCCTCAGATCTGTGTTCTGCATCCATAGATCTGCCGACCTGAGACTTTTTATATAAATGGAATTATAAAGTAAGTGGTATTTTGGAACTGCTTTTCTTTTACTTCACATAATGTTTCAAGCACGCCTCCCCCATTGGTTTTGTCCTTTTTGTGTTGCTATAGCAGAATACTATAGATTGGTTATTCAGAAAGAAATGTATTTCTTATAATTCTAAAGGTTACAGAGTCCACTATCAGGGTGCCAGCCACCTAGTAAGAGCTTTCATACTATGTCTTCCATGATAGAAGGTGGAAGCCAAGGAAAGCACACGAGAGCAAGAGCTCAGATTTGCAGCCCCAGCCCTCTCACGATTGTCAATAGCCCATCCGTGAGTTGGCGCTCATTTGACCTGAATCGCTGCCTGTAGGCCTCACCTCCCAGTGCTGATACACTGAGCATTAGGTTCTCAAGACATGGATGGGGGAACACATTCAAGCCATAGCGCTTATACTGCAGAATGTATCAGGGCTTTCCTCGGTGTGTTTAATAATATTCCACTGTAAGGCTATGCAATATTTTGCTTCTCCATTCATCAGCTGGTGGACACAGACCCCACTTTGGCCTTATTAATAACACATGAAAATTAATGTATAAATTTTTGTGGGATCATATTTATCAATTTCTTAGATAGAGACCTAGAGGTGGAATTGCTGCTTCATATAATAACTCTATTTAATTTCTGGAAGAATTGCCTGCCTATTTTCCAAAAGAAGCTGCACCATATTACATTTGCACTAGTGATGTATGAGCACTCCAATTTCTTCACTTCCTTGCCAATATTTGTTACCACCTTTTTTGTTATAGCCATCATAGTTAATAAGAAGTATTGTGTCACTGTGATTTTCATCTGAGGTTCCCTCATGGCTAATCCTGTTGAGCAGCTTTCCATGTGCTTATGGCCATTTATTTCTCTTCTCTGGGAAAATGCCTACTCAAGTCTTTTGTCCATTTTAAAACTTGAGGTTTTGGAGGGTATTGCTTGTTTGTTGCTGTTATATTGTAGGAATTCTTTATGTACTATAGATCCTAGGTTCTTCTGAGGTTTGTGATTTATAAATATTTTCTCCAGTTCTGTCAGTAGTGTTTTCACTCTCTCAGTATCATTTGAAATACAAATATTTTAATTGCAGTGAAGTCCAACTTATCTACTTTTTCTTTGACTGCCTGTGCTTTTGATGTCAATGACTGATTTTTCAGGAAAAACAAAGTTGATCCTAAAGTTAGGCTCAGGCCACACACCCAACTGCAGAGCTTCTGGCAGTTCTGGCCACGCCTCTGCTGCAGGTGTGCTGTATAGTTCAGCTCCCCCCCCCACTTCCCTCCTGCACTTCCCTTGCTCCTTCACGGGTTGCCATCAAAAGTGCTACCCAAAACATTCAGCCAGAAAATGTCATCATGACAGAGCTTTGGGAAACTCAGCCTTAGATACTCCAATGCTGCTCCACTGACCTCAAGACAGAGTCACGTCCTCTACATGGTTTCAAGTCCTGCCGTGCATGCTGCCTTCCAGCTTCGTCTCTGCATGCGCTTCTTACGCTCCGCAATTTGGCCATGCTGAACTGCATGTGTTTGCTCAAAGAAGTCATCTCCCTAGCATATGGGCTCTTGCAATTCCTTTGCAAGCTCTCCTTTGTCCTCAGCTCTTTTATCCTGTTGTTCACTGGACCAACACCAATCTCAATCCAAACTAGGGGCCCTCACAGCTCACCAACACATCTACCAGGACTGTCCTTGACCCTTCTATATGCTTCCATACATCTTCTTACTCTCTACCTTATGCACATCATACTAGAGTACAATTCCTCATTTACAACTTCATCTCCCAAGTCAGTTGCGCCCATGAGGATGGGGATCTTGTCATTTTCACATCTCTAGAGTCAGCAAATGGCCTGGCATACAAAAAGAGCTTGACAAGTATGGAATAAGGACACAACACATAGAAAGCACAGAAGCAGCCCACAGATAGCAGCAACCAACTGTGTGCTGCTTCAGAAAGACAGTAACTTCTGCACAGAGCTGCAGACTAGATAAAAGTCACCAGGCCAGCTGCAGGAGGGCTCCACGGATGCCACCCCAAAGTTCTGGAGCCCGATTTTGCACCCCTGCTTTTGACACTCCCACACTAATAGGTTCCTGGGGCCAAGCAGGAACAAGTCCAAACAGAAAACATCTACCAGAATCTGCTAGAAATGAAGCTACCCTTTCTAGGATGTACACAAAACCTTGTGGGCCTGCATAGGCATAGTTTTATGGGCTTCCTTATCAGGTCTCTGCAGCAGTCACCAGCTCTGGAAGACAGTTCCCTAGTTAATCATTTAAATGGGCAGCTGGGCTAGTTACATTAAAATGATGGATCCCATGGAGGAAGCGCACACTTGGCATGTCCTCTGGAGCCTTGGCCTCTCTGTGTCCCCTCCTCTCAGATCCACGTGACTTTATGAAAGTGGAGAGGAGGTCTGTGTGTTGGGGGCTGTCAGCTTTTCAGTAGCAAGGGTCCCTCACTGGAGAAGTGTATGATGCCCGCTTGCCCTGTCTGTCCTAGAATGGCCTGCTTTTATGGCCATGATTGTAATGGCCCTAAAGATGGGTAGAAATTTAACCATTCTACACAACATGGAGCCTGTAGTCATAGCCATTATGCCAACAACACTTTGAAACCAGATCTTCTAGTGCTCAGTCCACTCTCTCCATTCTGCTTCCCCCTTACAAGGAGCAAAGCAAAACTGAAGCTCCTCCAGCTCATTATCTCTGCCTCTCCATCCCATGCCGGGGCTGGAGTCATATCCACACCCATGAGAACAGAGTAGGACAGCCCATTGGTAGCCAGGGTGTCGCATCATTTTTGTAAGCTCCCTCAGTGTAGCTCAGCTGGGATACCTCTTGGAATATCATTAAGCATGAAGCTAGCCAAAGGACAAGAAGACAAGGGAGTTGGGGAAATTGCCTCCAAGAGGCCAACACCAAATCTCACCCAACTCCACCTTCCAGTTTGTGGCTTAGAAAGATTTATGGTACTGCACAGATGGGTCATTCTTGAGATAAAGGTCATAGATCTTGCAGCTGACAGCTCCTCTCAATCAGTGCCCCAGGAAAACTTCCCCTGCTGATAAATGAGCTGTCACAACAGCCTCAGCAATGGGCTCCTAAAGGTCTCCATTGCCATGAGAGTTCTCATTTATTCTGCAAGAGGAACAATCATTTTTGATGTCAAATAGGACAAAAGGTGGCTGGAGCATGGCTCTAAGAAGCCCTCCTTGTCCAACTCGGATGTGGGGCTCCAACTCTGCACCTATCAGCAGAGGTTAAGAGCACAGGCAGCAGCATTATTACTCACTCACACGGAGCCCCGAATCCAGTGTTCTGCCAAATGACCTGCATGGAAAATGCTAGAAGGTAGATCCAAAAGGAACAGAACTTTGATCCAAGATAACAAAATCTAACCTGCCAACAGAGAGGAACCTGTATTCCACCCAGAGGTCAGAAACTCACAGGAGTGCAAACTGTGGGCAGCACTGCTAGCTGCCCATCCAATGTCCATTCTCCCTTTCCTTCTCCCAGACTGACCGCTGAGCTTAGAGTAGTAAAGGAGCCAGTTAAAACCACCCATCTGTCTCAACTCACTTGAGGCAGGAGCACTGCTGGGGCTATCAGTAGTACTCTATCAGGATTTTTGGAAAGGTTTTGCTTTCCTTTTTCAGCCATGGCCCCTTCCACCACCACCCATTTCTTATTAATGCCTGTGTGATATACAAAAAAGCAGCAAAGGTGCATCTATCTTGCATTATGCTGAGGATGGAGGTGTAAATGGAACATGGTAGCATCATGGAACTACCATGCCATCCCTAGAATCCTGCCTGTGGTTATGTGAACAAAATAACTGCATTCCTTGATTAAGACACTAGAGCCATGCCGCACATGGAAACAAACAAGAGTTCTGAGTGAAAGAGCCCAAGCTCTCACGACTGGAATTGGAGCAAGCAGTTTCTCCCCTTGAGCCTGTGTCTGCATCTGCAGAAAGGGAGTGGCAAGAATATTAGCGACAACCACTAGTAAACTGCCCACTGTGCACGCCTCCAAGAGTGTTTGGCATGAATACCTTACAGAGCTAAGAAATTAACCTTTGCATACAACAGGTGCTCACACTGCTCACTGCTGTGCCTACTTCTGCAATCTCAAAAGTGTTGGGGGGATCAAGTGAAACTAGACTGGAAATTCCTTGGTTACATAACCTGTCACATGCATACTTACTAGTCACTTGCAGTATACAGCTGCAAAGGAGGAAGTAACAGTCTCACTCCCGGAAACTCGGGAGACTCATCCCCAGCCCCGCTCAGAGGGAAGGAAGAAACAAAGAGAATTCTGGCACATTTGTGCTAAATTCAAAAGCCAAGAGAAACCAAGCATTCCGTGTGGTTTGCAAGGGCTTTCTTAAAATGACAGCCTAGCTACATCCTTGCCTAGACAAACCCTCAGAACCACGAGCTTGTCCTCTCTCTGGGTTGTGCCTCCTCTCCACACAGTCCTAGCCCTTCAGGCCTGTGTGCAGCCAGGACCTCCGAAGTGCTATCCCTTCATCACTGCTGGAGGCTCCACCTCTCATTCCAAAGGCTGCCCC
>PVKA01005074.1:40896-93653 GCA_004027165.1 Ctenomys sociabilis
TTCTGCCTGTGTTCGTCTTGGTCTCTCTTGCTCTGCAAATCTCATACCCTTCTCCCCAGGCCTGTGTGCAAGGTGCACGTCTGGCTGGCTGTCTCTCCTGTTGCTCTGTCTGGGGGTATGTGGGCTTTTTGCCCCTAGTGTACCACAGGATGGCTGCTTGTTTACCTAACTGTCTCTCTTGGGAAGCTCTAGCTTCTACAGCAATAGCACCTACTTACTTTGTTGACAGTTGCAACTCAAGTGCTTAGAACAAAATACAGAAGAGACACTGATTATATTTTTATCAGAGCAATAGCTGAGTATGTGCCAAACATACTGAGGAGAAAGAATGACAGAACTCCAGCACTGGAAAAGACAATAGCCCTCTTACAGACAGCTAGGAACTGGGGGTGGGAAGGGAAGGATTTAAAGCCAGTTCTTCCATTCTTACAATCAGAGAATTTGTTAAAACACTTTCATCACACTTGTCAATTGGCAGGACCCAGTGACCTGAGAGACTAAAACCACGTACAGTATAGTGATTTAAAAGTACCACAATGGAAACTGTAGGTTCCTTCAGGTCCTCCCACACGTAGCCTCCCTGAGCTCTTTCAACTCCCATTTTAATGTTTTGTTTTTTTTTTTTACTTTGAAGAGAAAAAAATAATAAAAATGATACAGAATCTTAAAACAAGATGATAGGAAATTAACAATGGTTATTACATTGCATATTGTTATCTTTAAAGTAGTTGCTTAGATTATCAGATATAGGCATGTAAAATTGAACTAAAAATGTAAGCACAGGGGGCCAAGGAGATGGCTCATTAGAATAAGTGCTTCCCTGACAAGTACAAGGGTCTGAGTTCAATCCCCAGTTCCGAAAAAATATGCACAGCTCTAAGCTGGAGTCCTCAGACAGCTGGGGCAACAGTGTCCAGAACATCCTCTTGGCCTCAATCATGGCTTGTGGCCTGGTTGCCAGCAACCTGAACCTTATACCTGGGGAGTGTCTCAGCGTGCAGGGCTAGGGGCCCCCAACACCAAGAGCTTCGTGCTGAGCCTGTGCCTGCACAGCAACCCTCCCTTCCACGCGCACAGGGTCACCAACACCATCGTGTGCGACAGCAAGGATGGCAGCACCTGGGGCGGAGCACTGCGTGCCCGGCTTCCCCTTGCAGCCTGGGAGCTTGGGGGAAGTCTCCTTTGGCCAAGCCAAGCAGTTCCCAGCTCAGCCTGGAGGCCAGCAGCTACTTAGCAGCTGGTGGTGATTTCAAGATCAAGTGCATGGCCTTTGAGTGAAGCCTCCCAGCCCATGGCCACCAATAAAGGTAGCCTATGCTCCCCCTGAAAAAAATAAACAAAAATATAAGCACAAACTGTTCCTTTCAATGAAGAGAAGTTAGTAGTACAATTAGCTTTTATACATGATTATATCATATTATATTATTATATTATATTATATCATATTATATATTTGTTCCCCCATTCCAGTTCAGTTGTTTCTCCTTTTCCTTTGGAGTTTTTTTTTTTTTTTTTCCTTTTCAGTGATTTATTTCCCTTTCCCTTTCCCTATGTCTATTATACCTTTTGGGCCTTGTTTATTATCTCAGTTTCTTACCTAGGAAGACAATACAATGTTTATCCATGTGAGTCTGACTTACTACCCTCGTAAGTATGGTCTCTAGTTGCACCCACAGTTAGCTCAGTTGTTTAAGCACCTACTCATGCAAATGTAGTCAGGCACAGGATACATGGCTCTGGTTTGATTCCCCATCTCCACCTGCCTTACCAGACCCACCCTTAAGGAAGCCTGAGCCAGCTAAAAACAAATCCTTCTAGTTGCATCTGTTACCTATAAAAGCCTCAAGGGCATTTTTCTTTATAGCTGAGTAGTACTCCATTGTATAAAAACACATCTTTTTTATCCATTCTTCAGATGATGGGCATTGTCACTTCCTTGACAGTCATATGTCACCAAGAACAGGGCCTAGCAAGTGGATGAGTGCTCCAAGGACACACGCTTGTTCATTTCACAGATGAGCTACCGGAAAGTGCAAAGAAAACACTGCACTTCACATCCTTGATCGAGGCCTGCTTCTACGCTGGGCCAATAGAGGCCTGACACATGGCAGGAGAGTCAGGACTTCAGCAACCTTTGAGTCTACCTCTGATGACTTCCTACTCCAGCAGGCACGCACAGAGCACCATCCTCCCTCCCAGGATCTGAGCATGGCACAGCTCAGAAAGTGACCTCTATGGCAGCAGGCCTGGGTCTCTTCTGAAGGGTCTGCTATGTAACCCCTAATGATGCTGTGAAATAACATGCCATCTACCACCAAGAGGTGTGGAAATTAAATGAAATTAAAGGTCACACCGTAAATGCACACAAAATGCTCGCTGCCATGATTAATGAGACAACCGCAGCCTGAGTCCTCTCCTCAAGCTAAGCCTCAAACTTAGGTGTGGGTCAAAAGACCTAGTAAATTTCATCTCACTCATAATATATCCTGAGATAAACAGGTCCACCTGCCTCCTTTGCTCTGGGGAGGACACTAATTCCCAACTGTTGCCCAGAGAGCTATGATGGAGTTCAGCCTTCTATTTCCCACTCACCCTCAAGATAAGGAGAAAAAAGAAGCAAGGGCAGAGGCTAGCCCAGGGAAGGGAGCTGAGGTGCAGCTGGGAGGGCCCCATGGAGGGCCCCAACCACTGGACCTACCTGCATGCCTTCCTTCCTTCACCTGTGAGTGGCTCCAAGTGCCAACCAAGAGCTGACTAGGTCTAGTGGCCTGGGCCCTCTGAAGACCAAGATTTACTCCCCAGATATGGTGAGCCTTCTGGCCAAGAGGTTCCCACACATCCCTTGAATGTATCCAATGTGAAGATGAGCCTGAGCTCTCTATGCTCTCTTTCTCCTAGAACAGGACAGCACCACTGACATCCTGGAGGCACTGGACAGCCTGGCCTGTTAAGCAAAGGAAAGTCCAGCTTGCCAAGCAGGATGCTTTGAGAAGACACAACTGAGCCAAGCACTCGGACCTTCTTCACAAGAGACTCACATCCCACTGGATGATGCCCAGCCAGTCACCACCCTCCACCCCACAGGCCCCCCTGCAGAGATGCCCAGTGATCACCTGGCCTGTGCCCCACCACCTAGATCTCTCTTGCTCTCATGGAAGAAATTCTTTGTGGGTCTGGCACTGTGTTGGGGCCCGGTGACAGGGACTAAAGGAATCCAGAACCTGTCCAGCAGATCTTAAAAAGAAAAAACATTGATCAGAAGCCACATGGGAATAAGTCTGCCCTTTTCTTGTCTGTGACACAGTGGAGGGGCTGTGCTATAGAAATGAAATACTGAGAAAGATTTGCATAGTTTTGCTTTTATTAAAATTAAACATTCAAAATGGGAAACTAGAACATGATTTTTTATTAACACATTTGAGGAAATGTTTCTTCAGCTATCACTGTAACTGATCAAGCATATGACAAGTGTTCTTTTTTGTGATATACAGCCCTAGCATCCATGCAGAAAACACCAGATCAAGGACCTTCCCTGCGCAATGTCAATGATCCAATCTGACTGCTTGTGACAAGCACGGGGACAGAGCACCCACACAGACATTCACAATCAGTGTCTTGAGTTTTCTTCCAACGAAAGTATTTTACATATACAAATTAAACAAGAAGTCTGATATGGGCCTTTTATTGCCATTAGAAAGGGCGAAAATAATTTACACTTTATAACCAAAAGCAAGGACATAGCAGTAGGACAATTTGTTTCTGCAAATGCCACAGTTCCATGCACTCCTGCCATGGCCAATGCTGTATCCATGAGTCACTGAGTTCCACAACAAAGGCTGCACAAGGGCCACGAGGCTGTGATTGCCTCTAGGGAAGAAGACTCCACTAGGGAAGAAGCCTCTTCCACTCTCATTCGGAAGGGCTCCAGCTTTCCTGTTTGGTCAGTGGAAAAACAACATATCTGAATGTGAGAGGCTTAGAACTCTAAATAGTGCAAATATTAAAAAAAAAAAAAAAAAAATACATTCCAGCCTCCTTGGTTCTGCAGGCAAACAGAGCCTTAAAAGCTGGAATGAGTTTGCTCAGCTTCCCAACTTGACCCAAATAGGGGCAAACAGGGAGCACGGAGGCAATTCAAATGGCACCTGTCCCAACAATAAGAACAAAGATTTGTTTTTTAAAAAAACAAGGCTCATGACATATAAAGACACAGAACAGACCCCAGAACAGAGACAGCTCAGGCACCATGCCAGAGGTGCAGTGCAAGTGCACACAAAGCTCAAGCCTTATGTGTTCTTCTCGGGGTTGGGATGGTCCTTTTCCTAAAGTATGGAGATGGATGCTCCCAAAAGGGACATCACCTGGCAGCAAAGGCCTTGGGGCATGGAAGTTTCAGAAGAAGAGAAAGACAGAAGAGAATGAGGACTGGCCTCCTGAATCCAAGAACCAGAGGATACGGGCCAGAGGGTACGCACTTCTCTGGGGCTGCTGCACACTGCAGTGTGCCAGGCTAGATGCCGGGCAGGAAGAGCCACCAAAGACAGCCACCCAGCCTCAGTCTCCAAAAGCAAACTCTGTAAGATTAACACATGGGGAGACAAGCAAAATAGACAAATGAACAAACAAGCAATCTATATCGTCTATGAGTAGATGCCAAGTCTAGCTTAACATTAATCCCTGGCACCAATGACTGTGCTTTTCAATTCATCAGTCTCTCTTTTTTTTCAGCAGTCTCTCTTGAGTACAGTATGAAAAAGAAGACTGGAGCTCCTGAAATATTTGGGGTTTTTTGGGGGGTAGGAAGGGCAACAAAGAAAAGATAAGTTACAGGCATACACTTGTGTGAGAGACTGAATGACATATACAACACAACATTTCATTACCATGGACAATAAAAAGTGATTCATATATTTTGAAAAAAAAATCTTATAAAAATATCTACATTAAAATTTTAACCTGAAAGCTATAGCTTCAGTTTTATAAAAAGGCAATCTTTGAAAGGATCTGGCTCAGAAATATACAAACATTACACAACACATATCAAAGTAAGACAGCTCAAAAAGCATCTTAGGGGATATTGCAACTGGCTTGTCATGAAATAGAATTAAGGATTCTTATTGCATAGCAGAAAATGAGGTCACTTTATTTGCATAATACTGCAACTTTTTGGATGGAGAGATGCCATTGGGTACTTATGAGAAAATACCTTTGGAATTCAGAAGCTGACTTCTATGTTGTCCAAATTGGTACCCAAGTGGCATCTAAGCTGCTTCTAACCTTGGGCCTCAATTCCATTTCACCACTGCAATCAGATTTCAGAGATGCCACCGGCAAGGCTGCATTCAGAAGCAGGAGTGCCCACCCTAATAGGGGCAGGGAAGGGAGGCCTCACTGCCGTGCGAACAGCATAGAATTGAAAGTCTAATGTATCCACCACAGAGAAAGAATTGCACCTGAGGATAAAGCAACAGTGACTTCGGAGTGGGGTCTGTAGACAGCTGGAGCAGAGTGACTCTTTCGTGATGACATAGCAGTCCCTGTGAGAAAGAGTGCATGAAGATGAAATGAACATGGCCCCTGCAGTACCACTCGTAGAGGCAAGGCCCTTTTGGAAGGGGGATGCAAGGTGGGACCAACAGTAAAACCTTCAAAGTGGAAAACATGGCTGGCATGCTTCCAAGGGATCTTTTCTGGAACAATGACAAATGAAATTAGCTTTCCCCACCTAAGCAGCAAAGCCTAGCTTCTCCACCATGGGGCAAGGGGTGAAGAATTTACCTTTCCTCCAAAATGAAGAACTTGTGTGTCAGGCACACACCAGATTCCTCACCCTCACCCTTACCATATATATTCCCCCAACAAGACTCAAAACATCTTTGGAAATGGAGGAAAGACATCTAGGACAAAAATCCTCTGACTTGGAGCCAGGCAGAGCTCTGAAATCACAGTCACTCCTGCAGCCAGTGAGACCAGAGAGGCTAATTCAAGCATGATTTTCTTCTGGGTCCACTCAAGCTAGATATGTTAGCCTGTTCTCAAGGATACTGAGTTCCTAGGTACCTAAGTGCTCTTCAAATGTCTTGATGAAACAATGTGTGCTTAACTTTAGGAGGGGAAGCTTCATTCTCAGGAAAGGTAAACAACAGTCATTATATGCAGTAAATACTCAAATCTGCCAACCAGCTGGAGAGTTTGGTAGTCTTCTAGGTTTCTTCAGGGCAGAAGTAGAGAAAACAGGGATGCCAACCTCCTGAAGAATCTGAATAGAACACACATCGGTGTGTCAGAGATCCAATGTCAGGGTTCACAAAGAGAAGAATCTTGACATCTCAGAGGGCTAACACCAGGCTTTGAGCTATAAGATACAATACTTCTCTCCTCTGCCAGAAAAGCACAACATAAGCAATGTGCTAGCTTAGGAATTACACCTATTGAATTACACATTTATTAGGTCTTTTAAAAAATGCAAATGACTTGATGTTCCCTCAAATTCCTCCTCCAGATGTTTGACTTTCTATAATTGATAATATTCTGTCAAAGTTCTCTTAAAAATCCAAGTATTCTTGCAAAAGGTCTCAAATTCAGAGCCCATTGCCATCTCCTTCCCAACAGTACAAGCAAAGGGAATGGACGTCTGCTGTTTGGGGAAGAGTACATACCTTGAAATAGGGAGAAAGCACAAGAGGACAGTAAGGACATAAGATATATTTGACTGCAATCACAAAGTGCTGAGGGCTAGCTTTAGCCAACAGAGTCCCTTGAAGTCATTCATGTCCAAATGAATCATACATGACCCCACAGACAAACTTATCTCTGACTTGGTAGAAGAGTGACCTTTTACTTTCCTTGAAGTCAGGACACTTGCAAGTAAAATGGGGTACTGCAATGATTAGGCCTGGATAATAAGTACAAATAGGGCTGTCAAGTCATGGGAAACCCAGAAGCAGTATCCCTCCCAAAGACCACTGTAAGCAGGGACTGAATCCTCACCATCTTGATTTTTTTTTTTTTTTTTTTTTGTTTTCTTCTTGTACAGTTTTTCTCCAGTGTGTTATCTGGGGTTATTTTGAAGAGTTCATTTTTTTTTCCTGTTCAACAGACAAAATCTCCCAAACCTAGAATCCATGATATCAAAAGTCAGAGACCCAGATTAACCAGGTGGTTCTCATTTGCTTCTTAGAGAGCCCTGGAAGGGCAGCTAAGAAGACCATGGGAACCTGCCTTTTCCCTGGTCCAGTATGTAGAGGACAGGGCACAGCTTCAAGAAAGCCCCAGCTCCTCTATAAGCAGAGTTACAGTAGTCAGCTCATGTTTGTGGGCATGATCACAGAACTGCCCTCTCATGGGTTACTTCCGGACAATTCCAACCTGTTCAACTGGATCTCCAGAAGATAGCAGCTTTAATTGTTTCAGGGTCCTTATGAGTTAAATCCAGAAGAAAGGTTCCTGTTATTTGATTTTCAACATGGCAAAAAGATCAGTAGTAAAGAAATCCAGTAAATTATCATACCACCCCACCCCACAACTGAGTGAAAACACCATGTTTTACACAGACACACACATGTGCACCAGTCACATGTGCACATGGGTTTCAGACTCTGTTGTTCCTATATAATACCAAAAAAGAAAGAAAAAGGCTGAAGGTGCTGCTGGGGCTGTCAGGAATGTCGCTGTTCAGCGCTGAGGCCAAAGCACCTTAGGGAAGCAAGATGTGGGTCCATACTCCAAGGGACAATGCCAGTCTGCCAAGTCAGAGGAGAGTGGCTCTCACACCATTGAGGACCCTCTTAGTGAGGTACATCTGGCTGCTAGGATCCTGCTGCTCCAAGTCACAGGTAGCACCCACATCCTCCTCCATCTCCTGGCAGTGGGAATTTGGTCACAAGGACTTGTGAATCACAGCAACACCTAACAAGAAAGAAAAAGAAAGTTATCATCAGAGCTTCTCCAAAACTATTCAGAGTCCCATGAAGTCATCCTACATTACAGCGAAGAGAACTGGGTATGATTCTTAGCCAAATATTGAAGGACTGTGATCTTGGGTTGCCAGCAGCTGGCTGTTTCCCATGCTAACACTCATGTCTTAGCATGACATTTGAAATCATGAACACAGTGCCTCAAACACCATTTGTCTAAGACAAATATACCTCCTTCTTTATATAAACAAATATTGGTCAGGTTTTCTGGTACCAGCTGCTGAACAATATACTAACTCAAAAAATGCTTATAGTTAAGATGTCATTGGAGCCTTATTTTGACAGATTCCCATGGCTATAAAAAAAAATCTTGTTGAAGATGAGATTAAGAAAATATTGCTGCCCAGGCGGGGTGGTGCACATCTGCAATCCCAGCACTCAGGAGACTGAGGTAGGAGGGTTGCTGTGAGTTCAAGGCCAATGTAGATTACATAATAAACTCAGGCCAGCCTGAACTACATAGTGAGACCCTATCTCAAAAAAGAGAGAAAGACAGATTATTGCTAAAAGAAAGACAAAGATACCTCCTTAGAGAAAAGTTCTGTTAAGGTTTCTACTTCCTGTTACTTCCTAGAGAGTAGCTCAGACTTAGATGCCCACAGCAGGCAGAACCATCCAGGCCAAGAGATGCTGCTTGACCTTGGCACATCTTAACCACACCTCAGACATCTCTTTCACCAGGTAGCATTTTTAAAAACAAGGCTTGCTTTTCTTAATATAAGTTTTCTTCTGGATATAAAAGAAAGATGTCCTCATTTTGGAAAATACAGAACACAAAGAAACAGATCTTTAATTCCTTCACACAAAGAAAACCACCATTATAGTCCCAGAATATTTCCTAGCTTCTAACAACCATCACACTCTTTTACTGAGGATCTCATGCCAGGCAGGCCTTGTACTCAATGGTTGCCACATTACCACATTTCATTTTCACAACAGCCCTCAGACTAATTTTTATTCTCATTTTATAAATGAGATTACAGAGGTTTAGTCAGATTGAATACCTGTCTCACGACATCCAGGGTTAGTGGCAGAGCTTGGATTCAAATGCAGATCTGACCCAAGTATCCATTTCCAGAAACTACAGCTGTACACTGCCCTCCCCAGACAGGGCCGCAGGACTGAGCACGCATAACACATACAACTGTGCAGCCTCCTTTAACTTAAAAATCTATCACAAACATTTTCTTATGACATTAGGAATACATCTACTGCAAAACATTCCATAGGTTAACTATTTCTCTAATGTCAAACATTATGTGGTTTTCAGTTGTTTGTTATTATAACTCATACTCCAATAAATAACTTGGCATCTATATTTTTTTAAATTTCAGAGCAGATTCCTACATTTTAAGATAATAGACAGATTTTGCACATAAAATTGCATGTTTGCATGTCTCCTTCCCACTTACTTCTTGAGTGGATAGACAATAAAGAAAGCAACATGAAATGTTCAGCACTTCCATGAAATTCCAATGAGTCATACAAAAGCCCTCCCTTCTAAGACACAGGTAGAACCAGGGCCAAGATCCCTCCTGGGCCTCACTGTCTTGCACTAGAAAATGCCCTGCTCTTCCCTCTGCAGTTGCAAAAAGAAAGTATCCATGCTGATTTTCATAATTAACCATGAATAGAATAGCTCTGGGATGAAGCTACTTCTAAAGTGTTTCATAGTTAACAAAGGAAAATGTGACAAGTTGGAGGAAACCCCAAAAGAGGAAAAAAGTGAAAGAAGTTCATTGCAATGAGAGCTTTGTGCTGAAAGAATATGACATAAAATCCATTTAGCTTGCCCCACACAATCCTGCAATGCAAAATGGGAATAAGAATACTCCTGCAGTCAAGGTAGGAATTAAATAAGACAATAATTTTTAAATACTTAGTTCATAAATTGTGTATACTTGATAAATAGATATCTAACTATTCCATGTATAAGGAGCTGGGCTACATGCTAAATATACATTATTATGTCACTCTACGGACCTGTGACCTCACAACATCAACTCTGCTGCTGCCTCTGCCCCTTGCCTCACCAAATCCTGCACACACAGTCTCTGGAAAAAGCCTTCATGGTTACCCATTACACTGTCCACCCTCTTTCCCCAGTCCTGAGCTAGGGCAGTACAAGGGACATGGCTGAGAAGTAAGACCTAGGTTGGAATTCTGACTTGGCCATTATTAACTGTGTCCTTGGCAAGTTAAACACTCAAAAGCCCAGTCTGAAGGCTGGCCAAATAGCTCAGTTTGCAGGCACAGGGGTCAGGGGTTTGATCCCTGGGACACGCTGAGACAGCAATTGAGACTGGGTGTGGTGGCATGCCTGTAATCCCAGCTTTTGGGAGGCTGTAAACAGGCAGATCACAAGTCCAATATAGTAGTGAGATCCTGAACACCCTGTAAACCCTTCCCTAAAATAAAGGGGGAAAAAAAGGTCGGTTTGACCGTCTGTAGAATAGAAGGATCTAGTTCTATGTAGCTGAAGGCTGTTGAAAAGATGACAGTGAGGGGCTGGGGAGATAGCTCAGTAGAATAAGCGCTTGCCTGGCAAGCGCAAGGGGCTGAGTTCAATCCTGGGTTCTGCCAAAAAAAAAAAAGAAAAGAAAAGGTGACAGTGAATGCATACACTGCACCTAACACATGGCCCCACAGCGGAGAAGGAACACTCATCAAAGAGCACATGTGACCGTGACCTACTCTCCAAGCTCAATGAGCCCATCTCCTCCAAAGAGGCCCCGGATTTGGTCATTCTCACTGGTCCCTTCCACCTAAAGTTGTACCGTGCATTCCACTTATAGTTCGTGTGTACATTATCTCATCCCCTGCTTTTCCAACCCCACTTCTGAAGAGCAGCAGCCGTTCTTCACACTGCCTCAGAACCTGGCACATAAACATTAGGAATGACCACGAAGCCCAGGATGTGTAGCCGTTCGGCTCAGTTGGAAACAGTTCCATGGAATATTCAGATTCGCAGGAAAAGACGTGCTCATTCTTAGCATCTGTCACAGACAAAATAAAGGAGTGGCCCCACCGTCCCCGGGTCTAAACTCCCTTCCCTTCTCCCTACCCTGCTGGAATGGGCGGGGCTGTAACACTGACCTGCGTAGCTCCGCCCCGTGCTCATGTTGGTTGGCAGAAGCGTCCATTTGTCAGTAACAGGATTGTAGTACTCCACCGAAGCCAGGTTGCAGGATCCGTCGTCCCCTCCAACCACGTACAGGAGCCCGTTCACTGCACAGACCCCTGGGGGTCGAACACAAGCCGCAGGAGCACTAGAGATCAGGACCCATGGGCGATGAACTCAACACGCTCCAAGGCTGCTTTCCTCCCTTTACAGTCATGGTGAAGATGAAGATCTGCTCCACGGGTCTAAGTTTGCTCAATGGGGGAACAGGTTCTGGGCTCCCAGAATTCCCTCCTCTAACAGGGTCATTTTCCTTCCCAGGGAACAGTCACTACTATATGGTCACACGTAGATGCTCTCACTGCCCACATCTGATTGTGGGTACAGACACAATCACTCTATGAGAAACTGCCCACGGAGCACTCAGACCTCGCATCCCCACCCGGAGCTAGGGAATGAGGTGACTCAGACCTCGCATCCCCACCCGGAGCTAGGGAATGAGGTGATTCAGGCCACTGTGTGCACTCTACTAATTCTCTGCTTGTTGCTTTTTCCCTGACACGCTCCGTTATGTGTCTATCTGTGGTGCTGATGGCTGTGTCTACATAAATCCCTACAGAAAATGGGGACTATAAATCCCCACGGGGGGGGGACTCCCTTCCCCCACAATCTCACAGTGAGCTAGTCTGAGGGCAAGATTTCATGAAGGTCGTACTGAAGAGTAGGGATATGTAGTTATCAAGACTTGAAAAGGCCACAATTCAATAAATTGTGTTTCTGAAAATGAGATTATTGGATTGGTGACACTCTAAAAAATGATAATTAGATACTCTCAAATATTGGTGAAAGGCTAAAATGGACCTCCCCCCCGGAGTCTGTCTGAAACATAGGTGCCCCTATATCTCAAAATTCAATTTCTGACATGTTAGTCTACAGAAATGACTTTGGGCTTATGTACTGATTCCACTGTAAAAACCATTTACAATAACCAAAGCATAGTGTACAGTGTCTAAAGGGTACAAATAATCTAAGCATCCAGTAACATGCTTGTTGTTATGATATAGGCACTAAAATTATGATATAGGCATTAAAATAATGATATAGGCATTAAAATACCATATATATTAGTGTTGTAATAAGATGTTGATAAAAGATGGTAAAGTGAGTTAGAAAAAGCAGACTTTACAATGAATATACTGATAATCAATGTGATTCCATGTTTGTTATTAACAGAAATATCTGTGTGGATGTGGATGTGTACTTACATTTACAATAAGCTTAATTCTCAGACTCTAGATAGACTAGCTATAATTCCTTGCTTGTGTGGCTTAGAGCTAAATGACAAATTATATCACAACAGGCTTAAGCATTGAGTAAATTAGTATGTTCCCCCTCTGTTTATACCGCCAATGAATCAGCCACAAATGTGTTTAACAAACAAAAAATAGGAGAGTAAAAGAAATAAACTGCCTGAAAGTCACCTGCTTGCATTTCAATCTAGGAAGTTAGGTTAGGCCAACACTTCCCAGAACAAAGAGGCACAAGAAATATACAACAGGGGATGTCACCCACAGGGAAATAGCATAAAATCACTTATTAGGGATATCAGGTTCTCAGAAATATAAACATACTGTGGAGTAAACCATTTCTACAGAAAGAAGTAGCGGAAATTGGGAAAGGCAAGCAAAGGAGACATAGGAAATACAAAGAAGGGAATAAAGGAAGCGGTTCGACTGGAGAATCAATCATGGATCAGACTCTCCTTGCAAGGAAGGAGACTGGACTTAGGTGAAAATGAGAGGTTCTCCTCGCCAGGCACTGACAAAGAAAACAAAGGATCAAGTGTCATTGTCTGGCCCATGTCCATGCAGCCCCACTTAGCTACCAGCAAAGCCACTGGGGGAGGGGGTGACTAGTAGCCAATACAGGCTTTTCTGGGTTTTGCACAACTGTATGCAGTAAGTCATTACACCTCGCTGGACATGTGGGACCCCTCTGCACCTACCTGGTGATCTTTGTGGGTCTCCAGCCCCCTTCTCCCTAAGCCAGAGTCTACCCAGCACACGGACAGTTCCTGTTTAGAATCCCAGCTCAGCTCCAGACCATGACAGTTTTTCTTCTCTTCCTTTACTCAGAGCTATTGTCTACATTCCAGGAGAAAAGACCCACAACCCCCAGAGGGAGGATGGAGAGCGCCGTAATAGTACCTGCATTGCGCCGGCACATGTTCATGTCCGCCACCTGCTTCCAGGTGTTTGTCCCAGGGTCGTAAACCTCCACACTCTTCCTCACCAAGGGCCCATCATGCCCACCTGTGGCATACAGCTGTCCGCTGAGCACTCCAACCCCTGAAACGCAGAGCAAAGGGTCCTAGCCTCAAGCTGGCTACAGAAACCAAGAGGCCTATTGTCCAGTCCTGGACAGCCATTACCAGCAGGGTGACTTGGGGAGTTCAGCTTTTTCTCCATGGACCTCATCCATATGCTCATAATTCCCTACCTGCATCTTAAGACCAGCAATGCGTACACAATGAAATATAAGGCATGTAAAACCTTTAAACATGTATAGGTAAGAGTATGATAAGTGACAGAAAAAGAAAGACTGAAAAATACCAAAGCATCACGAGTGGTTATTTCTGGGCAGTAACTACATGTCTTCTCCTTTTTGCCTATCATATCGCCTCATCTTCCCACAATACTGAACTACTTAGCCTTATATTGGTTGAATAAAAAGAGTTAAAAATTGAATGCAGCCACACAGCAGGTGCACCGAGCTCACTCGTAGGGAGCCCTCTCTGTTGCTCCTGTAGGCAGCAGCTGTTCTTGCTGCCCATTTCCCTCCGCCTGGGTGGCAAAGGGCATCAATTCCATCACTCACAGTATCGATCAGCCTGAGCAGAGTGCCAGAGTGGCATCACTTACAAGGTTGAGGTCATCTAAATACAAGCGGAGAAGATAAAAGCCATAAGGATGGTGGCACCTAGAAAGAGCACGTGATCTCCCGCTGATACACCCGGGTCCCACCTCCTGGACTCCCTGCTGGGGCTCTTCCGCTTTCTGAGCCTCAGGGGTCTTGCGTGTTAGCTCAGTTGTTTAGGCGCCTGCTCTGGAAAACCCAATAAGGTGCAGGGGACCCCAGTTTAATCCTCACTTCCACCTGCCTTACCAGACCTGCCCTTAAGGTAGCTTGAGCCACAAAAAAAAAAAAAAAAGAAAAGAAAAGAAAAAATCCTTTCTGAGCCTCTCATTTCCTCTCTCATACAGGGAAGGAGCTGGAATGGATCAGTGGTTCCCATGAACTAATCCCCTCATAACAGGCTGCATCTGTCAGCTGTGGGCTCCCTGAAAAGGCAGGTTCCAGGGCCTTACTTCTAAACTCTGGCTGGCGGCCCGAAAACGTTCCCTAGGAAAGGCGGGTGTGCAGCCCAGTTTTGGGTCCAAGGACTGGATTTGAAGACTACAAACTTCATACGAACAAGAACTATTATGTAAGGGCTGGCCAGATAGCTCAGTGGACTAAAACACCTGCTTAGGCAAGCCTTAGGGGACCGAGGTTCAATCCCCATGCCGGGCCAGCACCACACCCAGGGCACGCCTGCGATCCCAGCACTTTAGAAGCTGAAAACAGGAGGATCACTACAAGTCTGCTCTGTACAGTGAAACTCTGTAGACCTTGTACTAAATACACAAAAAAATTGTTTATGATTTTGTCTATTTCCCTGTGCTTGGAGGTTGATGACAAAAAAACATAAAAATCCCTTCTAGCAATTATGCTAGAAATTATTGTTTCCAGCAGTTTCTCGAGCTAACAGCAGATGGTGCTGTCATACCAACAATGATGGAAAATGTGGGTTTACTAAGTCAACAGGTTTCAAAACTGCCTCACCTCCACTTCCCCAGCCTGGTCAGGAACTGGCACTCCTGGAGTGCTGATTTTCCCCCTCACCTTCTGTGGATGTTGCCCACATCCTGTTGAAAAAGCCAGGCCATCTGGAGCTCCACTATCCTAGAAACTGCCTCTTCTCTCAGCAGCCTGATGCATAAACATCACTGAAGAGGCTCTGGGTACCTAGAGCCACAGGGGTTCTGGGTACCTCCAGGGGACTCAGGAAGCCAGAAGACAGGGCGTTTGGCCCCTGGGTAGTAGGCCACACACAAATATATAATAAAATTGAGTAAAATATCCACCACAACTAGTACATGGGCTCCCAACTCCAGAGATAAGACTTCCTTCAATTTTAGGAGCGCAAAGTACTGCAGAAAGGTAGACCAAGAAGCCGAAAGCCAGGGCTCTGACTATAGCCTGAGGAAAGAGCTCACTCCCTAATAAAGATCATTATAATTTCCAGGGGCAGAGAAACAGAGATTATATAATCCAGTCTCCCAGCCTAGATGAGAAGCAGTAACCAGGTGGAGTGATTTCTATCCAGCAAAACCCTTAAACAGGTTGCAGAGACAAAGCAGCTGTGGTATCCAAAGGCAGCACAGGTGCACCTGGATGTTCAAAGGCAGCTGGGAAGTCCTGGGTTCATGTTCCTGCTGGAACATGTGCTCTGCGTGCACAGCCCAGTCCCACTGAGCTGCTACTATATGCCTAGCCCAAGCGCACTTGCTCTCATGCCTCCAGCAAAAATCTGGGGGTTTTAGGAAATACAAAAACTCCACTAACATTAAGAACTAAAATTATAGGAGTTTTATTAAAGGACAGAATCATGGCATTTCTGAGTTGAACTGGCCCTTTTGGGACATTTGCTGAACCCACTCAGATCACATCTGAGTAACTGAAGGCCAGAAATGAGGATGCGTAGAAAGAGAGGGCAGACCCAGCTCTGAAGGCCAGGCTTCCTGGTTTCCTGGTATTTGCTCCACATTGAGGGTGGACCTTCCTACAACACTCCAAGCAGAGGTGATTCTTAAATGAAATCACAGATTTCTCTTTTGTAACCAGCAGACACACAAAACTTCTTGAAAAATAGGAGTTCTGAAAAAGTGGCCATGTGTTTCGTATTACAAAATGTGATCACAAATCAATATCCAAAACTGCAAGAGAGAGGATTAACACTGAAATCACTCCTGGGTATGGCTTTCCTTCCCAGAAGCCCCATGGCAGAGAAACCACAACCAAGGCCTCCCTCCTGCGCTCTCAGACCCTTTCCTTGGGCATCTAGGATGATGGGGACACGACAAAGAGAAATAGGGAGTATTGCTGCAGCTGTTGAGAGATCCCAAAACAGTACTAAACTCCTCATCTTCCCACAAGGGTCCTAAGTATAAAACCATTGGGAGAACACTCTCTTTGCATGTTGAGGAGGGGGCTGAGGTGAGGAAGAGAAAGGTGGTGTGGAACATAGGCTTATTTCTAAATATGAACAATAGTAGACTGGCTTTCAACCCCCAATTCAAGAACTTCAGAAAGCGAAGTTGGGGCTGGTCCAATAGCTCAGCAGACTAAAGTGTCTGCAGGCCCAGGGCCCAGGGGTTCAATCCCTGGGGCCTGCCATGCTGGCCCTGCCCCTGGGGCACACTGAGATGGCAATTGATACTGGGTGTGGTGGTGTGCACCTAAAATCCCAGCTCTTGGGAGGCTGTAAACAGGCGGATCGCTATGAGTCTGATCTAGTAGTGAGACTGAAAACCCTGTATACCCTTCCCTAAAATACAAAAAAGAAAGAAAGAAAAGAAAGCCACATTGGACTATATCACTTCAAGCTTGGGACAACCATGCTGGTCCGACTACCTCACAAGAATGAGACTGATCATTTGGAAATTTAAAAATCTAGTTTGACCCAGATGTAGTAGTGCATACCTGTAATCCCAGAACCTGGGAAGCTAAGGTAGGATGATCGCCATGAGTTTGAGTACATCCTGAGCTACATAGTAAGTTCAAGGACAGACAGAACTACATAGTGAGACCCTGTCTCAAAACAAACAAACAAAAAGTCTAGTTTGGAGACAGGAGTCTTGCTCTGACATCTACTAATTCTATAACTTTAAGCAAATCAGTCAACCCCTGGTAGACTTTCAAAATCTAGTAAATATAATTAATATTTGTGTCCACCTTTCAGGGGTATGGTAAAGATTAAATATATATAGACATAAAAATAATATATTAGGACAATGCCTAACTCCTAGTAAGCCTTCACTTTCAAGAACCAGAAGGGATGACAATAGAAAAAATACTGGTTCTTCCATTCTCTAGCAAAGAAGTCCCCAGGAAAGGATCATTAGTAAGTGCGACATGTAACTGCCAAGATACTTGTGAGATAATTTGTAATAACAGAGAAAGTGAGGGAGGGTAAAATAGGGTACAATGTTAAATTGCTGGGATTAAAAACAGCTGTGAGTAAAACAGACAGACCTGCACCCTGGGCACCCCCCACATGATACCTGCACCACTGCGGCGGGTACTCATGTCTGCCACATATGTCCACTCATTGGTCGCGGGGTTGTACTGCTCCACTGTGCTCAGGCACTGGCGGGAAGCCCCATCGTAGCCTCCAACAGCATACAGCTTCCCTGAAAAAAAAAAGACAACATGGGGCCAGGGAGATGGCTCAGTGGAATAAACACTTCCCTGAGAAATGCAAAGGCCTGAATTCAATCCCCAGCTCCGCCAAAAAAAAAAAAAGAAAGAAAGAAAAAAAAAAAAAGACAATATGGCTAGGGTGATGCCAAGAACATTTTCATGGAACTGGAGTTTGGCTGACTATTCATCTCTAACCTACTAGGGTATCCTCACCTCAGTAAGAGTTCAGGGCTCTCTTCCTCCAGGGGACCATCAACCTATTCCCTAAACTGAAGAAGCGTCCTTCACATTCCTGTCTTTTGCTTGTTCTTAACCCATGGGCACTACCAAAATAATCCTGAATCTTTCTAAATAAGAGCCCCAAATACCCACCAAAAAGCTGTGACTGGTACCCCTGGGACACAACATATTCTTGGGGATCAGGGGGAACTAGGTTAAGACACCTCTAAAGCAAGGCTCCAGCACTGGACAGACAGGAATCTGGACGACTCTCAGCTATAATCATGCAGCCAACTTCTTCGCTAAAGGCACACTTAGTGAGAACCCAATACTGTCTTAGCTGTTGTTTCCCATTCCTCCCCTAACTCTGGTGGCTATAATGGAGCAATAGGGTATTCTGAATACAAGAGGCTGAAATGTCCAGTGCTATTCTTCAGGGCACTTATGGTTGCTGAGCAATACACAGTTACCCTGAAGCACCATCATCTACTTCTAAATAAAAATAGCAGTAAGTAGCTATCTCAGAGCATCATTTCCACTTGGGATTTGGGGACAGGGAATGAGGTCAACAAGGATGCAGAAAATTGGTGTTGTATTTGAGTTGTTTGAGAGCAGAGATGCAAACATTTTGGGTTTAACATTTAATCCTATAATATAAAGGGACAGTTGTTCTACAGCAGGCAGGGGGAGAAACCCTACTGCACCTGTAGGTCTCAGATCTACAGCAGATCACGAATTATCACAAGGATCCTGTACTCTAGCTACAGGCTAAATATATAACATCAAATACAAATCCACTTGACAAGATTTTTTACCCAATAGGTTTTTTTTTTATATTATTTACATTGCTAATTCCAAAAACACAACTAGAATGTGAAAATGTGTGGTTATTTTCAGTTAAAAAGATTCTGACTCAAAACTTACTCTACCAATAGAGCTACTAATATTGCAAATGTAAAACTATTTCTTTTATCATCACTGAGCCCGGTTGTGTTTTCTTCCCCCGAGACCTCTCCAGTGACCCTTTTGGAAGAGTCATCTCCAGGGCTGGGGAGATGGCTCAGTGCAATGAGTACTTCCCTGGCAAGTGTAGGGACCTGAGTTCAATCCCAAGTTCTACCATTAAAAAAAAAAAAAGAATACAGCCTGGAAGAGTCATCTGCCCTCCCCAGTGTCAAAGCTCAACCAAAGCCGAGCATCTTCTTCAGGGTCCAGGCCACTTTCCCTGTCTGCTGCCCCACGGGACTCTCTCTGAGGCACACACTCTGGCTTTGCTGAGAACTTCTGCTCAAATTCCAGTTCTCACTGCTCCTCTCTGAGGAATGATTCTTCCATGCAGCCAGAAGCAAACCCTCCTGATTTCCTCCACGCACTTCTAGCATCACTGAGACTTTAGAGCCACCGTAATGAGATGACGAGGGGAGGACAGAGCGCTAGGTGGACGTTTCTACATTTCCTCCCTACATAGTCTCACTCAAGCTATAAATGACTCTTCTGCCTAAAGAGGACCCACAGCTTAGAGATTTCACATTCAGGAGGGTAAGCAAAGCAAGCTCCCAGAGTGTCCTCCATATTCTATTCTGCAAGGCAGCGCCTCTACATGAGTGCACTCCCAAAGCCCTTTGTTAGGAAAGTCTTTAAGCCACCACCATTAAGGTACCTCTTCTAGCCTCCACTAGCGATGCCAACTCTGCATTGGCTCAAAAAATAAATCCACTCAAGGTTTCTCCTTGACTCTATTAGCAGGGATTTACTATTTTTAATCCCTCCTCTACTATTGATATTTCTGGCCAAAGAACAAGGGCATATATAGGAAGGTGGCTAGACAAAGCACTTACATTGGCAGGCAAATCAATTTCTGTTTCACCAAGAGGATGAGACTGCAAAACACAATTTATCTTGGTAGGAGGACAAAAGCCCTCCACTCATTGAGACTAGATGACTTGCTCAGCATGTTAGAGTGATGTATCTTGCAATGACAATGGTAAGTACACAAAATCGATACAGTGACAGAAAAGAATATTTTTTTCATTTCTAACACAATGTAATATTACACTTTGCCTAAAGCACACTTCCTTGTGTCCTTGTGTGTGCAAATAAAAGTGTGAATATCTGTCTACCTGTGCAAATGAACAGACATTCCAGTTAAGCCATCATCAATAATCTGGCTAATGAATCAATATTGTTCTGTAAATTCTAACATTCTTGTTCAAATAATACTCTCTGCATTGTATACCGCACTGACTCGGCTGTAAAACTCCTACCTGTTAGCATGTGCCAACGGTCTGCAGAAGCACAACGCAGCAAAAGATCACTGGTTTAGGATTCAGAAGACCTGGGTTTGAGACTGGTCATACTGTTTATTATTACTGTAAACTCTCCAGGATTCAGTTTTGTCATATGAAGAAAAATCTGAGTCCTACCCAGCTTCTTTGGAAGGGTTTTGGGAAGAAAACAAGAGACTAATAGTTTACTAAGCACAGTCGGACCAGGTCGCAGACCTCCTTTCCCTCCCACCTCACCCCACACACCTTTCCTAACCAGAGTAAGACTCAAACAGAAGTCTACCCCATAGAGATGGCCATCAGACCTGAGAGGAGGCAGCCACTTCATTCAAGCCCTGCTAAAGATAAACACTACAACATTCACCTCCACTATACTGTACTCCCAGATTTTATGCTAATTATGGGTTCCCCTGCTTCCTCTCCCCTTGGTCCCTCCTTTATCAGAGCTACTGACAAGTAGCAGGTTGGCATTTTCCATTCTAGGTAACTCTTACCCTCCCCAACCCACTCAACCACTTCATAGTCCTAGGCCAGGATCTCCCTCTTCCTGTTAAACCAGGATCTTGGTACCTAACTCAGAGCAGTGCTCTGCAGAATGGACCACAGGACAGGAAGCAACAAGAACCAAGCAAGACCAAGCCCCATCACACTAGCTGCTGCTTCTTACCCTCCACAACGCCCACACCCACACTGCTCCGCCGTGTGTTCATTGGGGCCACAAAGAACCACTCATTGGTTTTGTAGCTGTAGGCTTCCACCGACGCCAGGCCTGGAGAAAACAGATTAGTGAGATTTCCATGTTGCCCTGCCCCAGCCTGCTAAGTGAGAAATTCCTGTAGTGAGGTAAGGAAAGGGTATACACTTGGGACTGCAGATTTAGACACATGGTGCAGAGCCATCTTTACCTCATCCAGTGGCTTGTAGCAACTCTCGGAACACACCTGCAGGGTCTGCCTGAGGGCACCACTAAGGCTTGAGGGGGTGTGCCTGAACTGCACTGCAAATGCCCCTCACAATAAATACTGATTCCTAGTACAGACCTAAAGCTGCTTCAGCAAACACCTATTCCAGGGCCTTTTGTGTACCTGCTTCTGCCTTTGCAGCTAGAAAGCTGAAAACTTGCTTTCCACGATTTCCTTGCAATAGGGGTGACCAAGTCTATGAGACTAAGCCAAAATCTGATGGAGAGTTATAAAGTAACCTTCACTTTTCTGCTATCTGGAACACCAGTGTGTTGGCTGGAGTTATAACAACCATACTGTGTTATGAGGAAAAGACCAAAAGAATCTTAAAGAACTTAACTCTCATATCCTTAAGCAATTATATCAAGCCAGAAACTGTTGACATCTACTTTTCTTGTTCATTATTAAAATAAAAACCCTCATTTTTATTGCCATGGTTCAGTCAGTCTTTCTACTTATAGCCAAAAGCAAGCCTTAAATAAAACAATACACTACCCTTTCATTCTCTTTATTCCCAGGCCCTGCTGAATAAACACAACCTTCCCAGCAGCTGAAGATCGTGGATTAAGCACAGCAAAAAAAAAGGCCATGAAATATCATTAACTTGTGAAGACACAAAATGAAAATTCAGGGAAGTAAAAAATATTGCCTTTGTCACCCTTGGGGCAAAAGAATACCATTTTACATTTTATAATAGAGTTACAATCTATAGAGATATCTACCCAGAAGTAAGAGTAGTAATGAGACCATCTCTCTGAGTCCACGTCCGCTAATCTCACACTAGGACTCTGAAAAGCCTGACAGAATACAGGCAGGAGGCCTCCTGAGGCAGAGCCTTCCCAGGCCCAGGGGCAGCAGGAAGGACAAAGTCAAAATGGATAGTTTGGTCCCTTGAGTGGCCTGTGCTGCTGAGCCCAGTCTCCTTGTCTGCTCTATAGAGTGCAGGCAAGAGTCCCCAGGTGCCTCCCAGCTGAGCATGCTGTCCTTCTAAGGCTCATGCTCTGAGACATCAGGTTGCCAGACAATGGAAAGCAGGAGAGGGTCTCTCTGAATATGGTCCTTCTGAGAGCCCACTCTGGACAGTTGCTGTACCCAAAATCTGGGTGAGGAAAGAAAAGGATCCTGAATGTCATACAGGCCATGTGCTAAGTATGGTTCTCAGGGAGATGCGACTGAGTGATTATGGAGGCGGTGGGAGAAGGGGGCTTCGGGAAGGCCCTTAAGTCATGGGGAGTGTCCTTGAAGGGAATGGTGGTATCTTAGACTCTTCCTCTTCTCCTTTGCCTTCTTCTTTATGCAGTAAGCAGGTGTGCTCTATCCTGCTCTCCTATGATGATGTGCAACCTTGAAACTGGTCCATAGCAAGGGAGCTAATCAATCAGGGACTGCAGGCTCTAAAACTGCAAGTTGAAAGGAACATTTTCTGTTCATAAGTTAACTATTGGGGCCAGGGAGATGGCTCAGTAGAATAAGTGCTTCCCTGGCAAGCACAAGGGCCTGAGTTCAATTCCCGGTTCTGCAAAAAAAAAAAAAAAAAAAAAAAAAAAAAAGTTAACTATCTCCATGGCTTCCTTATAAGGACTGAAACTAGCTAATAGAGATAGGTATGTTTCTGGGCTACACATAGACACTGGTTGGTCAGAAACTGGCAATAAATAGAGGGTGCATTCCAGACTGGGAGGGATAGAACACATCCCAGACCTACCGGTGCTGCCGTCAAAGCCGCCCACCGCATAGAGCAGATCATTGAGCACTGCCGCGCCCAGGGTACTCCGGCGCTCCTGCATGCTGGCGATGGATGTCCACTGGTCCTTCACAGCATCATACACATCCACTGTCCTCACCCGCAGCGAGCCATTAAACCCACCCACGGCATATACATGGCCAGCCATGAACACCACACCTGAGGCACAGGAAACCAAGGCCCCAAGGTCAGGTTAGGTGAGTGAGTTCCTATGATGACAGACACCAGCAGGGAAGTAAGGCAGGCAGGCAAGTTACTCACCACAAAGATAATAGCGACTTTACATATATTTACATATCTGAAAGTCATGATGCGACTCAATGGACTTCTTCTCCTATTTGCTTTTCTTTTTTTTTTTTTATTTTATTTTTTTTCCATTTATTTTTATTTTATTGAAATACAAATGTCAATCAGACAGTTTCAAAACACCATAACCATACAGAGTCGATGAAATAATACATTGCAAACAGTTTTCATAACGTTTTGGTATTGTACAAGGTGCATACATGATATTATATTTACAGGTTCTTATGTAGCTGAATTATATCAAAGATTCAATAATTATTTACCTAGTGGATGACCATAGCACTAAAAGCCGACATAATATCCTGTGCCACCACCAATAGTGCAGATCTTGCCTCTCATAGAATTATGTAGAAGCACAGCGTTATCTATCCCAACTGTACTGTCTATACACACATAGGATGATTTTTTCTTTCTACAACCCTTCCTTTGTCTACACCTGTCAAAAGTGGGCACTCCGTTGACACCCAACCACCCCAGGTGCCTGAACTCGACACCACAATCCAACAGTTCTGTGGTGTGCCTGGGGAGAGTCACATGGAGAGAGGTCTTTTTCTCGGGCTCTCACAGAGAGCATTCTGGTCGGGCATTGGCCGTGGCTCATCCACATGGATGACACAGACGGAGGAGCTACAGAATGATGTGCAGGACTACAGGATAAACCCTGAGAAGATTTCGATGACCACATGGGAAATATAAGGTTCATGTGTTGATATATAAGTTTTGATCTACCTGGGTCTTAACCATCCAGCAGAAAAGTATAAAAGTATGAAAATGAAGTATACATCGTGAGCCCATGATATTAAGCTGAGCTGTAAATGGATATGGTCGACAATTTCTTTGAATAACTCCCTATGGTTGCAGAATGCTGGACTATTTGCTTTTCTTATTTTGATTAATTCAAGCAAATGCATGAATTAGCTTGAACTTTCAACCCCAAAGAAGTGACCTTAGAAGGGGCAGCCAAGAACTGTGCAAGTAGGAATGGGAAAGGAGCCTGAAACACACAGTTGTTTGAAGAAAGGGGCAGCAGTGTGTGACTTCCTACATGGAGCAAAGCCTAGGCAGTGAAATGGAGCTGAAGACAGTCCTGCTCACCTGCTCTGCATCTTCTGGAAGGAAGTTCAGCAATCTGGTCCCACCGGTCCTCCTCAAAATCATAGCACTCGACGCTGCGGATTGCCTTGGGTGCCTGGCCACCAACCACAATCATGACCTCCAGAAAGACAAGTAGGCATTAGATGGATCTTGCCAGTATCTAGATTAATGGGTGAACAGTGCTCGGCTTTTCAATAGAGTAATGGCCAGGCTTTTTGGGTCATCTGCTAGTTTTTAGAATATATGGAGACACTGCCCCTAGTCACCAAAAGTGCCCAAATGGCCACTCAGGGTGATGTGGGTAAATTAAGCCACTTAAGTCATCTTCTCCAATCTCAAGCACCATCAAGAATCTGAGGAGGTAAATTTTGTATCAAAATAGACTTGACTGTAGTTTGGAAAGCAGTGTAGAATTTGGATGTGTTTTTAATATAAAATTACTATTCAAAAGTATCTCTAAATGCTTGGACTACAGGCACTTTCACTGCAGTACAGGCAGGAAAAAAAAAACTGTGAGGCACTGCTCTATGGTGGTTATCATATAATTTATTTAGCAAATAATGCTCTGAAAAGTAGTGCTGATGGCATTATGTCCACAAGTAAGGTAGTACTACCATTGCTAGGCATCACATGAGATGTATTGTCATTTGCTTGTCACCACAACCCCATGAGGTAGATATTATCCCTCACATTAACAGATAAGAAAAGCAAAGCTCAGAGAACATATGTAAATGGCACAAAGCCACCAGCTAAGAGTGAGACATTATCCTCCATACAGAAAGAGAGAACCATAGCTGACCATCATTGCTCAACACAAACCACTGATGCCCTAGGACCCCAGAGCCATTTTCACCCAGTGCCCATGTGGGTGGTTGCTTATCATCAGAGTCCACAGTATCTACAGCTAAATGTGGGTTGCAAAATGTTCACATCTCAGAAATCAGTTTTGACTTCTAAAGGGTTCCAAAGAAACCCAGGACATGGGCCAGGCTTGAGCTGCTGCTGCTTCCAGAAATAAATATTCTGCGTTTGTCTTCCCTGCATGCCTCGGCTCACAGTGTGCCTGCTCTGTGTCAAAAGCAGCCTTTTTCAGAGAAAATCTGGATTCTACATTATTTCCCATCAGTGGCTCTTTGTATAGGTAGCAGCCATGGACACCAGAGGGAGGCAACACAATCTTTTGGCAAACTTCACACAATGCCCAACTTACACCTCCAGGAAAGAAAGATTTGTCCTATGTTCATAAACATATTGTCTTGGTTTTAAGCTGGTAAAGCTATACTGAAGGCAAGATATTACCAAGATTTTCTCTGAAATCGTATTTTTAGAACCAAGTGAGAATAAAACTAGTCTAGTTTTGTTTCTTCTTTCTGCAAGGACTTTGGGTACTGCGCGTCTCTGCACACACCATTCCCTCTACTTTAGATGTTCTTCCCTCTCTGATTCCTGGGCTATAACAGCTGCTTCTCTTTCAGGTCTTGGTTCACCTGTCATTTCTTCTGAGAGGTTCTCTCTAATCTCTGTGTCTGAGTTGTGGGTCCCTCTATGGAGCTCTCAGCACTCTGTGTGCTCCACACTGAGCTCTGTCCATCTGGCAACTCATTCATCTTCCCATCTACATAGAAAACCCTACCAGGGCAGCAAATTCACCTGCTTCAGTCACCAAGACAACCCTAAGTCCTCCTGTTTCCAGGTAAAACTAAGGACTCAAATATTTGTTTGGAATAAAGAATGAGAGAATTAAAAACAAATAGCACATGCAAGGAGTTAAGCAGAAAAAAAATGCATGGTTAAAAGAAAAAAAACTGAAATGTCACTTTCCTCAATTAAGAAATGTTGAAATACCAGATTACAATTTTGGCAACACTAAGGAAAACAAACAACAGAAGGAACAAAAAAAAAAGCAAGTGATTTTCCTATCTTTTGACTGAATTACCAGAAAAAATAAAGCTTTGTTTACTCCTTGTGCAAGCTATCAAATTTCTTCTGTAAATTACAAAATGAAACAAAAGCTTCCAAGGAACCTAATTATGCTCTCAAAACTATCTTCTACTAGGGGTTGGGAACACATATTCACATTGGAAAAATCTACCACTTGCCCCTGAGAAATTTCATAGTAACAGAGGAACATTATTACGAAAATGGAAAAGTATTATGTTAAAATAAAATGAATGCAAAGACAAAAATAATACAAAACAAGGTTTTCAAAACAAATGTGTCTTTGAGTTCATAAGGCCACTGATGAGAAATTACTTTTAACATTCAAGCATGGAACAAGCTGAGAAGAGAAATTACAAGGTTTTGTGGGTATAGAGCAGAGTTTTGAAAGTAGCCCAGGGAGCAATGAGGAACAAGTGTACATTCTGCTCCTCTCATAAATAGAAACTCCATTTTTATTGCAATTCTTGTTAGAAGCCACCATGGAGGGAGCACTGCATCCACCACTGTATTCATCATGCAAAGCAAAAAGAATAAATCTATCTTGAATACTACAAAGTCGTTTCCATAGATACTTGATCTTAACAACTAATTAGGCAAATAACCATATTCCAAAGTCTACATGTATTATAGCTCTGAAATTACATAGTGCCAGCTACGTAAGAAAACCACAGGATGTTAGAGCAAGGAAAGACCTGAACTTTTCTTTCCTATAAGCCCTCATTTTACATTACATAGGCCAGGTAGTTCAACAGGCATATTCCTTTCTTTCCCAAAAAACTCCTAATCTCCAATTTACTAAAGACTTGACACCTTTAATAGAAACTATGAAATCAAAACAGCCTATTAAACAATCACCGTTTTGTGTTAAAGGAGTAGAGTCTCAATATGTTGCCTTGGCTGGCTCTAAACTCATGAGTTCAAACAGTTCTCCTTCAGCCCCCTGAGTATCTGGTACTAGAGATACAAGCTACCATGGCTGGCACTGATCTCCTTTGTAACATTCATCCATCCAGGTAATCTTGGGTAAGAAAGACTAGCCACACAGGAATCACAGTAAACTAAAAGCTGGTTCTAGGCTAACAACACCAGACTGAGTGTCATTTATCACTTTCAAGGACCCTCACTACAGTTAGAAGTCTTTCAGGACACCTCAGAGTCCCAATCTTGGGTCTCAACTGTCATGGTACATAAGGCTGCAGAAGTTCTGGAGACCGGGAGAATTCTGGTTGACAAAGTACAAGTGAACCAACTTCCTTGTGGCAGGTACTTTTCACTTTGGAAGGTCAAATAACAATTACTTTAGAGAGGCTAGTGAGGCCATAGAAAGATGTTCTGCTTTCTTAGGAAAGACATTTCCAGCATAACAAGTTTTAAGTACATTTATGATGCTCTCTCTTTCACATAGATTCAATTCCACTCTCATCACTATGGTGTTTAAAGTAGGCTGCATCCTCCTCACTGCAATGATGCAGCCCTATGCCTGAGAGCTGTTAGGTAGCAGAGGCTTGACAAAGAAAGGGGGAGCTGGTCAACAGAACAGAGTTTTCTAGCCAGAGAAATATGCACAGAGACCCTAATTCAGCCTCAGGGCCATATTAGTCACTGGACTCTCCAGTGACAGGAACGCTGGGCTCTGCATACTTCCTTCATGGGGAAAGAGTAGAGTGTGTCCAAACTTTCTTCCATGACCAGTGAGCTGGGCAGAAAGCAGGCCCAGCCAGTCGGTCCCTCGGGCCAGGGCAGGAAGCGAGTCTCTCTTACCCTGGTGCGTGGGGCCGCAGGGCTAACACCAAAAATTCATCCAAAGGAGCCAGTCGAGGTCGAGCCAGAAGACTTGTCCAAGCAGGTTCTTGAGCAACAGGTGCTCCTGGCAAGTATTAACAGGCACAGCGGAGAAATGGCTGGAGTTTGAGAACCAGAAAATATGAGGACAAAGCTCCACAACAGAATAGAAGGATAGAAAAAATTGGCTTGAGAGTCAAACACATCTGAGCTCAAGTATCAGCCCAGTCACTACTTAGCTACATGACCAGAGGCAAATATATTTACCTTTCTAAGCCTCATTTTCATCACCTTTAGTAGCAAGATAATAGGCTTTTTCTCATAGTGCCAGATTTAAATGGTAAAAAGGATTTATCATGGTGCATGGTGAACAGTAAACACTAAATGTTAGCTTACATTGATTAAAACACTTATCAATAAATAAATACATAATTAATTAAACCTGATAAACAGAACACAAACTTGTGAATGGGGAGATGCATATCACTAATTCTACGGGTGAAAATAGGGCTTCTTCAGGCTCCCAGAGTGTCTGCCAGGGTGTGGACCAAGATGAAGAAAAGCCACGCCCACAGAGGGACCTGGCTCAGAAGAGAGGTCATCCTACCCACCCATCAGCAGCCTTTGCTTCCAAATCAACTACCAACTATAAGATAGCCGAGTTCTGGAGCAAACCACCCTCTTCTAATCCACATGGATTTTTCAGTGTCATTTTTTAAAAATTAAACAGAAATGACAACTGAACTGGAATAACAATGAAAAATGCCAGGTCCAGTAAATTTCCAAAAGGCTCATTTGCATCTTCCTGGAATCTCACTTCTCTGCTATCATCTGAGAACAGGGCAATGTAGGAGGGCTCTGAATGAATGAGAGGCAGCCAGCCGCTGGTTGTCCATGGCAACCCAGCATCAGAGGAATGCTGGGAGGCAAATGTGTGGGAGCCAAGATGATGCTATTAGCTGTTCCTGCTTGAAAGTGTCAGTATGATCTGTGCAACACGGCCCAGGAAAACTACCCCTACTTCCCTGTGCAACTATCTCAAGCAGAATCTTATTCCTTTCAGGGGAGAGACTTGGCTGATAATGGATTCACTGCTGAGAACTGCTCTGCAGAGTGCAAATCTCCACTTCATTTCTCATAGTTTGCTTAGCCAGAAAGCCTATCTTGACTGAATTCATGAAAGCCTACAGCAATCTGCCCTTGGATTTCCTGTACCTGTTCCTCCATCTAGTCACCCCAGCTACCTGTTAATGCTCCTCTTCCCTTACTTACATGGTCATTGAAAAAGTCCAATCTTGCCTTCTCAGAGAGTTTTCTTAAAATTAAAAGTTTCCTAAACTAATTTGAAGATAACATCATGCAATACAGCAACCATTGTTAAATTTCTACTACTTTAATAAAATTTTATATTGTTTCTAAAAAAATTTAAAGTTTTCAGTGGGCAGAAATCAGATTTCTTTCCACGCAGCACTTAGCTGAAAGGACTTTGTGGTGCTTGGAAGCAAAATCATAGAACAGTTCTAAGGTCAGACTTGAGGCCAGTCATGCTAGGCTTAAATCAGCTCAGTCATTTACTAGCCTTCCTTAAAGATAGATCACAAATCTCTTTTGATCCTCCTACACTTTGACATGAAACTTAACTCCTCTCCCTTTGAGGGTGGGATACCCTTAGTTATTTGGGCTTAACAAACAAAAAATGGCAAAAGAGATGGGTATTGGTTCTGAGGTGAGCTTATAAAAAGGCTAAAGCATAGGTGTTGGGTTTGTTCTCTCATTTTCTCACACCAGTCACTCACTCTGAAGGAAGCCAACACCCGTACCTTGAGGGCAGACCCAGGCAGCAAAAAACTGCAGTCAGCCAGCAGCCAGGGGAGCAAGCTTAGAATTGAGTCTGCTGAAATAAGACTTCAGGTGACTGTAATCCTCACCAATAATTTGACTTTATGAGAGACCCAGAGCCAGAGCAGCCCACCTACATCGCTTCGATGCCTGCCCACAGACACTGAGATAAAGGGTTTGATGTGCTAATCCATCAAGGTTAGCAGAATCTGCAATGTAAAGAGGTAATGAATACAAAATGAGTAGGTGACATAATGTAGCCTAAGATCCAATTACACTATCTATAAAATGGGGATAAGTATACTTTAAAAAATGCTATCAGATAATAAATATAAATCACTTAGTTTAGTGTTGGGCACATGATCCATGCTCAGTAATTGAGATCATCCATTATCACCATTGTGGGGATTAGTACTGTGCAGGACTTAAACCCTAGGCATCAAAGATGGCAGATGTGGTGCAAGCCTTTGCATTGATACCTTGCAGCTGTAAAACCCCAGGCAAGTCACTGTATTTCCCCGAATCTCAGTTTTCTCCATTAGAGTGTCCAGACTACTTATGAAGATAAAATAAGATAGGTTGTATTTAGAATTTACCTTAAAACACAAAGAAAGAAACTGCTCAGTAAATGAAATTTAAATAGTACTACTATATCATCGCAGATGCTTTGGGTGAAAAAGGACAATAACCCAGGAAGAAACAATATGCAAAGTGTGTCACGTCACTCTAAGAAGCCGACATAGTGTGAGCCGGTGTGCTCTCGCTGTAATCTGAGCCAGTTTCTGGATACATACTCTCACAGTCTGCATTTGACCTTGCAGACTCAGTTCAGGCCTAAGATAGTTTTTCCTTACCCCTCTTCACGCACCAATGTGTACTGCCCTTCCCCCATCACGGTACTTACACGCTGCACTGAAACTGCCTTTTCACACCTGTCTCCTCTCCTTTTAGTCTGGGATGCCCTAGGAATATGGAACCAGCTCACATGAGCTTCTGTAGCCCTGTCATCTACCCAAGTGCCTGGAAAGCAGTAGCTTTTTTTATGGAAGTATGCTGGATGAGTAAATTATTATATTAATGAATTAAAGCATTCACAGTAGTTTATTGCTCATTCACAATGGTTTATAGCTGAGTTCTAGGGGAGGAGTATTGTTTATTTGCTTAATTTAAGCACCTCATAATTCTTCTAATTCTCCATGCATCACAATTGGACTCATTCAGTGCTAGATGACTTCATGCACTGACCCAAATTATGCTAGGGTCAACCTACATTAGTGATCACAGGAGCATATAAAGTAGGACGTGACTTGTCATCACATCACGCAAAAAATATGTGTGGGTACTGAAAGTATCGTGGGAAAAAGGAGGCTAGCATAAATGGGTAATACTAAATCTCCATAAAGTTACTACCTTAAAATGTGTCTTTTTCATTCATGAAAATGTTTACTATTGCCCACCCTGTGCCAGGACCTGGGCTGGGAGCCAAAGAAACAACTGAGCAATGCCTGCTGTCATAGAGCCCCCAGTTCGGTAGGGGAGGTAACACTCTAGAAGAAAGCCCTAAATATCTGTCCAAAGTATCAGCCTGGAGTAAGCAGTTATCTCCTGGAACTACCCTCCCAATGGCTCAGAAGCCAATGAAGTCATCACCAACCTGACTTTTCCTTCCCTACTGAATGACCTTTCTTATCAAACTGCTACAAATGAGCAATGAACCACTAATTTGGAATTTAAAAGGAAAACATTTATGACTGTATCAAAGGCTATATAATATCTATGGATAAATCTGACAAAAGACATGAAAGACCTGTATGTGGAAACTATGTAACAACACTGAGGGAAATTAAAGATGAACTGAATAAATGGAAACGCATACTGTGTTCATAAATCAGAAGATTTAGTACCAAGATAGCAATTCTTCAAATTAATCTAGAGATTGAATATAACACTTGTCAACATCCCCACAATGTTTTTATACAAATAAACAAGCTGAATGAAATTCAAAGGCCTAGACTAGTTAAACAACCATAAAGAACAAAACTGGATAACTAGCACTATTTCAAGACTTACTACAAGGCAGCATGGTATTGATATAAAGACACACAAACGCATGGAATAGAATAGAATCTAGAAATATATCAAAAACGTATAGCCATTATTTGTAACAAAAATGGCAAGGCAATTTAAGGAAAAAGAAGAATCTTTCCTATAAATGGTAAGGAACAGCTGTATGTTCACATGCAAAATAAATGAAACTTGATCTTTACTTCATAGATCATATTTTTTTTCAATTCCCAGAGTGGATTATAGGCCTAAATATAAAACCTAAAGCTTCCAAATAGAGTACAGGAGAAAATCTTTGTGACTTTAGGTTAGGCAAAGATTTTTTTTAGATGAAACAATAGCACAACGAAAACATAGCAGAACAAAATTGAAAACTGTCATTCTTCTAAGTACACACAGCCATTTGGGAAGAGTTTGGGAGTTCCTCAAAAAAAATTAAAAATAAGACTACCATCTGATCCAACAATCCCGATACAGAGTATACACCCAAAGGACCCTAAATCAGTGTACCAAAAACCTGCTCCTCCCTCCTCTGCAGCCTTATTCACAATACACAGCATCAGCCTGTGCCCATCAATGGAAAATGATAAAGAAAATGTAGACATACATAGTGGAATGGTAGTCAGCCTTTTTTATAAAGAAGAAAATCTTGTTGTTTGCATCTTGGCTAAACCACAAGGACAGAATACTAAGTGAAAAAAAGGTAGTCACAGAAAGATAAATACTGTATGACCTCACTTAATATGTAGAATCTAAAAAAATTAAACTTGTGGATTCAGAAAGTGCTATGACATAGCCAAATCTTGGAAGCAAGCAAAATGGCTGTCACCTGAATGGATGAAAAAGATGTGATATTTTTATACACTGGAGTACTACTCAGCTATAACGAAAGACAAACTCAAAGGCTTTATCAGTAAGTGGATGCAAACTAGAGGCTATACTCATAAGTGAAATCATCAGATTTCCATGAGTAAATATTGTATTGTCTTCCTAGTGTAAGAGCATCAGAGAATAAATAAAACCTGAAAGGTATAACAGATTGAGTAAAATGGGAAAAAAAATGAACTTAAGGATCAAACAAGGAAGAGGAGAGAAAGGAGAAAAGATAGGACAAAAGAAAGGGGGAAAGACATGCAAGTGTACATACAGGATGGCTGAGGTGACTAATAATAATTTCCATCAGCTTTCGAAATAGGAGTTAATGTTAGAATTTTCACCTTGACTAACTCTGTATGCTGCTATCTGCGATCTGAGCAATTGCATCAAGGACAGCAGTGTGTAATACAAAACCAGGTTGAATACCTCTCATCTTGGTCTTCTAAATGTGTACTATTTCTTATTAATTATCATACTCTCTTTAAAATAAACGTTTTAAAAAAAATACAAGGAAAAAAATAAGATTTCTTGAAAACAAGCATCAACATTCAATTATTTCTCCAATATTGCATAACTACATCTGTTTATCTGAGCAACAGATTTGATGATTAAAAATAGATAACAACCATTATTAATTAGCTATTCCAGTTTTGAAAATCTGTAACATATGTATTTCTGTATGTTAACCTGTTTGTTTTTTTTATTTGTTTTTGATTCTTTTTTAGTCTTCAGAATAAAATAAAATTGAATTAGAAAAGAGAAAGAAAGCACTATGATGACTACTGGGGCTAAGGGAAAGAGAAGAGGTCTGTGGAGATGTTGATCAAAGTATATACAATTTCAGTTTGATAGGAAGAACAAGTTCAAGAGCTCTATTTTATAACATAATGACTATATTAATAACAACATATTTATCATTGAAATTATTTAAAAAGCAAATTTTAAGTGTCCTCACCACACCAAAAAGTTAAGCGTGTGAAGGAATACATATGTTAATTAGCTTAATTTAACTTTTTCACAATATATACATATTTCAAATTGTCTTCTTTCTTATACATGATATATGTATACACACAATTTTTATTGTCAATTTTTTAAAAAGTCTTAAAAGCTTAAAATAAAAAGTGTGCTGTTCTAAAGATACAGCTAAGAAAATAAAAAGATAAGGCACTGTTTTGAAGAATATATTATAACAAGTTCAGAATCAAAATGAAAACTAAAAAAAAATACTTGAGATACATACAAAGACCTGATCTTACTATAAAAATGCCTTCAAAACTATTTTATAAAAACATACAATACAATATAAAGATGGTCAAAAGTCACAGAGGTTTTACTCAAAAAGAAATAGAAATGCCAACAATCATAGGGAACTAATATTAATCTCACTCACAATTAAAGAAATGCAAACTAAAACAAGATGTCATTTTATAAAGAATATTGACACAGAAATATTTATAATACCAAAAAAGGGAAAGTACTGCAAAGTGCATCAGTGAGGACAATTAAGTTCATAATGGTACAGACATCATACAATTAGATACAGTCCTATCATGGACACTAAAGACAATTTAAATATTGATTTCACCCTTACCAATATCATTAGGAGCATACCTGAAGCATATAGCTGAGTGGGAGGAAAATATTTCAGTAAGTATACCAAGATCTCATTTATCTAAAAGTGTACATCATTGCCCATTAGTAAAGGACTATATATATGGCAATATATATCTGTCTGAAGGGAAACTCACCAAAGTGGTAAAGCAACTGTCTACTGGAGGGGTTTCAAATGACTTATTTCTAAATTGCAGTGTCCTTCCAAAATCTACAGTGAGCACATATTTCTAGAGTTATTGAAAGTTATTTGGATTTTGAAAAATACAAAGAGATTTTAATATACCATTTCAACAAAACAAAGCAAAACAAAAGGCCTGTCAGGGTGCAGCAAGCAGTCTTCCCCCTTTGAAGATTTAGGATAATAATTGCTTCTACCTTTTAGGTTTGTAGAGAAGCTTGAATAAGAAATGTGTGTGATACCATCAGCTAAAGACTTGGCATTTAATAAGCCCTTAATATAAATTGGATCCTGTTATTATTACCCAAGACATTTGTGACATTTGTCATGTCACTACCACTATCTTCCAGGGTCACTGAGCAGAAGGAAAAGAAAAACCTGTAATCCTCAGAGAGGCACCACAGCTAGTCTCAGAGGACAACATGATTCTCTATCCTGTGAAACCTTCTTTGAAGTGGCAGGCAGTGGGAGAGAGGACAAGGACAAGCAAGGGCCAAAATAACAGTAGCAAGTTCCTGGGGCTGCCTACTGCATCTTCAGTGAGCCAACACGACTCGCCTCTCCTCCTACCCTCTCTCCTGGGTTGACTGGAATCTTCCCACAGACATCAGGATACTAGGATTTTAGAAAGATTTACTGGAAATTTATACCAAGACTGAAAAGACCATGAATACTGCTTCCCTCACTCTGGCAATAAGGGACCTGAGGTTCATACAGATGAGGGACCCTCCTGAGAACCAAGCAGTAAGCACTAGCTCACTCTCAAGCATGGGGTGGCCCCCCTGTGCTAATCTTTTCCTTCCCCTCACTGTTCTGTCACAAGTTCTCATTCCCCCCACTCCAACCCTCTGCTCACTGCCTGTCAGACTCTTTAATGCCCCTTCTCACTCTGGGAGACCTAACTGTCCTCTGTGTTGCTCCCTATGGTAAGGGAAGAAATCAGATGATAACGTTTCTGACTCAAAGGGTGAGCTAGAACTGAGATGGTTATGGCCATCAGTCACTAGGTAAAGACAGTCCTCTGCTTCATAGTGTGAAATGAGGTGGAGGAGAAGAGCTGGGTTGTTCTCTATTTGCCTGGTGACACTGGAGGTTACCTTAAAACTCTAAGGAAAGGAAGGCCCCACAAGAAAAAGAAGCAGATTCAAAAGAAATGAGCAGACTCAGTCTCTTGCATTATAGATGCAACCAAGACACAGGGCAGCTATGGGTGAGGAAAGAGCAGGGACAGCAGAAGGCCATGTTGCTTCCCACAGCACAGTCTCAACCATGGCAGGAACTGACCTGGGCCTTACCTTAGGCAGGCTCACTGGAGTCCGGGGCTTGGTCCTGGGGTTCTTAATTAAGAGCCTCTGATCCAGAGGGAGCAGATGGTATTTCATGGCCTCAATGAGGAAGTCCTTACAGGTGTTGTTATTCTTTATCAAAGCTTCTTCTTCCACTGTCTGGAGGTAACAACCCACAAGTGATCCAGAAGCAGTATTCAGCCACATTTCCCAAACTCTATCACTTGGCTGGCTCATTCCCTGAATTCACATTCCCTCCCATGCCACATCCTCTCAGACCCAACCCAGGGAAGGGTCCTCAGCATTGTAACTTGGTGCTCCCCTTCTGGATATCAAGGGCATAAGGGGTAAGTGATCAAGCTCTGCTATCAGACAGAGACTCAAATCCCAGCACCAGCATTTAACATCTTGGATGCTTAGTTTACTTATGTTTAAAATGGGTACCTTGAAAGTATCTACAACCTCACTTGCTCTATTTGGTCTTGAGGCTTTAATGAGTTTAAATAAAACAAAGCACAAGCAATTGTCTCTGACAGGTGCTAAGCTTCAGTTAGGACCATGAGAAGTTTTTGGAAATTGACACAGTGACAGTTGTATAGCATTATGAACACAAGTAGTGTTACCAAATCACATACTTAATGATGGTCAAAATTATAAAGTTTATGTGAATATGTAGCTCACCACAATCTAGTACACTATATAGTCAGAATAGCAGTTTAAAATGTTTACTAGAAGCCTGGCAAATGTTAGCTGCTGGGAAGCCCAGAAGTCAGACAGTGACTATCCAGAGTTTCCTCTTCCTCCCCTCCTCCTGGACAACTAGCTGACCCCTGAGGTTATACTTGCTTGACGCTTCAAGGTCAAATGAAGGCTAATGAACATCCTCTCCCAGAGGCATGCACCCTGGAAGGCCTGAGCAAAGCACGTTTTAATAAAGGGTGTCCTGTACAGCAATGCTTGTGCCATTGCTGCTGACTTTCTTTTCCAGACAAACACCACTTTGCCACCACAACCCAGGAGCTACTTCCATAATGTCCTCATGAAGTTTCAGCTGTGGACACCTGATAGAGGCTGTAAACAAAGGTCTCCAAGACCTCTTGAGCTTTCTTTGGCCCCCTCGCTGCCCTCTTCCCTGTAGAAGTGGGGCTGGGACAAACGCCCATCCCATCCATGGTCAGTTCCCCACAGGACAGCAGGAGGTTTGACAGCAACACTGGGAACTCAAGTGTGTGTTTAGGGGATCTTTTCTATAGGGAGGATATAGGGCCACAAGGTGGCAGTAGTGCTGTCCAAGGTTGCTTGCAGAGAGAGGATTCTATAGCCCTTAAAGGCTGGGGTGCAGATCTTATGCATGGTCAACAGTGTCACTTGACATACATTTGTAAAGATATGATGGCACTCATAATGCTAAACACAACAGTAATATCAACTAGCATTCACTCAACACTATTATAAAATTTTCTGAATTATCTCATTTTGTACTTCCCCCACCCAGCCCCCACAAAATCCTATTAAGTCAGTTGTTATGTTATTTTTGTTAAGATATATTTATTTAATTATTTGGTACAGGGTCTCACTACACAGCTTGGCGTAGTGATCCTCCTGTCTCAGTCTCACCAGCACTGGGATTACAGGTATGTGCCACCACACCCAGTTTCAGTGGCAGGCATGGGGTACTTGGGATCAAACCCGGGTCCTTGCACTACCCAGTCTTGCTCACTTAGACCACTGAGCTATGTCCCCAGCCCCTCAGGTGCTAAGATTTTAAGGGTTAAATTGGCAGGGAATAGCAGGAGAAAGGCTACCACTCCTCCCTTAACGCTGCATCACACCTTCCCTTCCTCCTAGAGACTTCTCAGGGACAACTAAGGACTGCCACAATGTCTGTTTCATTTTGCATATTTAAGGCTCATTTTCTGGCTGCTTGTAACAGCGTCCAATGACATTTACTGTACAAACAAGCCAAGTAATAAATAGATGGTACAGAGAGTATAAAAGGGGGCAGCTTCAGAGCCAGGCTAATAGGGATCTGAACCCTGACTTCTCCCTTATACTAGATAGTGGGACCCGTTCTGTCACAACCTCCACATCTTCAAGCCCCAAGTTATGAAAAGAGGGTTAAAATCTTTATTTCAAAGACTTATTATCACAATTGGTGAGAAAACATGGCATCATAAGGGCGCCCTATAATTCTTTATTTTTCTTTTCTTTCCTAGAGGAAGTAGAAACAGTATACATTCTAAACACCTGTGAGGGGCTGGTTTTATAGTCCTGACTTTTGGGCTTCAAGTTGCCTAAAAGCTAGCAAAAAGGAAGCACAGAAGAAACACTGTGAGAATGACCCTTCCTGCCTTGATACTCCGTAAGAAAAGACACTGACTTGCACTGAGCATTTAGAATGCCAGGCTCCATGCTAAACACCCGGAGTACACACTCACAAATCCCCAGCACAGTCTTGCTGGGCTCTCTTGTACCATCTGATATAGAAGAGAAGACACTGAGGCTCGAGTGAGAGTTCAAGGCTAATAAGTAGCAAAGCTGAAACTAAAACTCAGAATCTTGATCTCAAACCTCTGCTCTTCATATTTCTATTGCCAAACCTCCCACTTAATCCAGTGGGCTGTGCCCTCAGCCCCAGCAGAAGATCCACTGAACTCCTCAGTCACACCACATGGGTCGGCTGCCACTGCTGCTTCTGGAGGACCGAATGAAAGACAAGTACCCACCTGGACTAAGTAGTCCCTAGGCAAGAGAGGAAGTCGGACGTGTTCCATCAGTTTGGCCATGTGCTCCAAACGGGTGTCTTTCTCATAATTGATCCATGAAATCACAGCTTCAAATACCTATGAAGAAAACAGAAGTTTTCAAATAATCTGGAAATAAAATGTTTAAAAAAAAAACTATAAATTATCCACAAAGGTGTCTGACAAGATTCAATATTTAAAATAAAAACAGAAAGGATTTATCTACTAGCTAGCTGAAAGGTGAAATCACAAGAAGTGACAAGCCACACGTAGTATCGCCATGGTTTACTCTAAAATAATAGTTCCAATAGCCATTTGAGGGTAGAAAATGCAGAGCTATGCCCAATCAAATATGAAAAGAGTACTCGAGAGGATCGGAACTCCTGGAAACGATGCCATTCTCCCCTCAACATTCCTCATTCATCTCCATGCACAGGTAGTGCAGAATGAAAACAATAAGAATCCCCTCTGCCTCAAGCTGGATGTAACACTGACTGTGACAATGAATGGCAGAGGAAGACAAAAAATTGTCTTGGATTTAACCTCCCTTCTGAGATTTCATTTCTATGCACATCAAACCGGGGTGGGGAGCTTGGGACAAAAAAGAGGGCCTGCCATTTGCATGTTGGCTTTGCTCAAGGATAAACTCAATTTTAAACCCCGCACCACTACATGTACACAGAAAAATTCAGTGCTAGTGGGGCTGTTGGAAAAGCAGCAATACTAGTAGAAGTTTAATTAATAAACATAGCTTTCTAAGAAGGGAGGGAAGAGGGCTCAGCAAACTAAGCGTCTGCCTTGGCAAGCACAGGGACCAGGGTTTGACTGCTGTCCCACATGCCGTGCCAGGCATGCTGAGCCAGTGACCAAGTGCAGGTGTAGTGACACACACCTGTAATCCCAGCGCTGGGGAGGCTGAGAACAGGAGGATCACTATAAGTCTGAGGTGCGGAGTGAGACCCTATACCACATACATAAAAATAAATAAATACATATATGCATAAAATAAGGAAGGGAAGGATCTGGCAATAACAATCAAAACTATAAAAATCTATACTGGGTTTGGACTACAAGTACCACTTCTAGAGTTCTAACCTGCAAAACACTCATGTAACTGTACAAAAACATTTTTCCACAATGTTTTCTGAGCACTCTAGTAACAAGATTAAAAGATGGAGAGCTTGGGCTGGGGAGATAGCCCAGTGGCATAAGCACCTGCCTGGCAAGCGCAAAGTCCTGAGTTTGATCCCTGGAACAACAACAACAAAAATAAAAAAGATGGAGAGCTTAACAACACCATTCCAGATGCCCTGGTGGTGCGTGCCTGTAAACTCAGTACCTGAGGGCTGAGGCAAGATCACCGAGAGCTTAGGGGCAGCCTGAGTTCAGCACCAACCTGAACTACATCATGAGATCTTGTTTCAAAAAATCCCCTAAAAATTTTCAGTAACAGTCCTATAATTAGTTTCAGCTGTTAAAAAGAATAAAACCAGAAGAATAAAAGAATATTCTTCCATATAAGGAAGATGGAACCTTCCTTGAATGAAAAAGCATGAAAGTGCTCACAAGTAAAGAGGATGTGCCAAGGAATGCAGAGCCAATGGGCGGGGCTTTCATGGTCAACATCCGGGACAATGTAAAAATCAAAGAAAATAAGAAGAGAGATCAGGGAAAGATACAAAGGAAAAATGTTGTGGTCATGAAAATGTATCTTGATTGAATGAGTGTTACATGGCATATACGTTTGTCAAATCAAATTGTACACTTAACACCTACACAGTTCACAGTGTGTGAACCATACCTCAATAGAGAAATCTTACTATAGAAATACAGTAATGGATCATAACACAGTGAATAAAGAACCCTCAAGTCCAGAGAATGCCTAAAAAAGCACAAGAAAGGCTCTTCTCTGTCTAAAATGCCAACTACTAAATGTGAAAATAATATTGAAACTGTACTATAATTCAGCTTAAAAAAAAGTATACAGCTACATTCTCTTAATTCACTGAATAGAGGCATCTGCTCTAATAGTGTTTGTAAATAGAATATTATGGGTGCACCTTGTACAACCAAAAAACACTATGAAACCAATATGCAATGTACTAATTATTGAATCTGTCCTACTAATTTGATTTGAAAACGTGTCATTGTTATTTGTTCTTCAATAAAATAAAATAAAATTTAAAAAAAGAATTAGAAAAATAGTATTTGCAACCATGAATGAAAAGACTAACTCAGTAAAGACCATCAGTGATGCTAAAATCAAGTTATTTGGGGCCAGGCATGGTGGTGCATGCCTGTAATCCCAGGAATTGGGAAGCTGAGGCAGGAAGATCACCATGAGTTCAAGGCTAGAGTAGACTACATAGTAAAACACTGTCTTAAAAAGTCAACAAAGAAGTTACTAGGGAATAGGAAATTTCATCCCACAGATTATATATTCTTCATACAGGGAGGGAAAATACCCTAATATAAGAAGATCTGAAACCACCTTAAGCAAGGAATTAAATTTAACCAATAATTGAACAATTTTACTGCCGTGATTTTGATTTAATGGGAAGGATACAGTATCATCAGGGTAGTAGTCTTCCCCTGAACCTTAAAGTGAGGGAGCCATCAGAGATATCTGTGTTTTGGAATATATTACAAAAAACTAGACTAGATTGTTCAAAACTTCATAGTATGTTTTACTTTCCTTCCTTTCCCTTTCCCACCCTCCCTAGTTCATCACTTTCCTGTTTGGACATTTTCTTCCTATTTCACACTATCTATTGTTGATTATTTACACTTGATTATCACACATTAGAGAAAGAACATGCTATTTAAGCACTGTGTCTGATTTATTTCATGTGAGAGTAAGGACTCAAGGTGTATCCATTTACGTAGAAATGTCACAAGCTTATACTTCTTTATGGAAGAGTAGAAGTCCATTGTATTTTTTAAAAAACAAACATATATTCTTTATCTATTCATCTGTTGATGGGTATTTGGGCTATTTCCAAGATTTAGCTATTCTAAATAGTGCCCCTCTAAACATGGGTATGAATATCTCCATGTGGTATGATGCTTTTAATTCTTTTGGGAAGAATCCAAGAGGAGGAATAGCTGGGTCAAATAGAACCACTAGTCCTAATTTCTTGAGGCACCTCCACGCTGATTTTCACAGTGGTAGTACCAGTCTACAGTCCCACCAGCAATGGTGAAGTGCTCCTTTTTTCCCACTCCCAGTACCAATTGTCTGTAGTTAGGACTTGCAAGGGAATAGATTTAATACAGGACACATAATATATAGAATTGTCAGAATATTCATCCAAAGACTCAAATGCAGATGATTCCAATAGATCTGTCCACTCCACTCCTTAAAATCTAGCTGAGGGCCTGGATTCCACAGCAATGTCCTGCACAAGTCCAACTGGGGGGCCTAAAGCCCATAACAATGTCTCAGGCAAGTCTATATCAAGGATCTGTTCTAGGAAAGCCTAAACGTCAGTGGTGGAAGTTAGAGGGTTTGTGTCAGCAGGGTGAAAGATCTATGCCAGCAGGCTGAGGGATCTGCACTGGAGCCAGGAAACAATGCTCAAGGTAAGGATCAGAGCTCACTTGAAGAGAACTGCAGCCATCCTCATCAACAGCAAGGACCTGAGCTCCTCTGACGATGAGAACAGCTGAAAACCAGCACGACAAGCTTCTCCAGGAGAATGAACAGCACCACCTTCCCCTCCAGTTCTCCTTTTATGCCATTAGCAACAATCCTCAGGTAGGCCTTCCACAGTCAGAATCATACTGAATCAATTCAGCTGGTCCTTAAAAGATGACCATTAATCCACCACAATCCATCCCTGGTCAATTTGATAACCATACACATTTCCTTAAACCATAATCTCGAATCACAGATTTCTGAAAAGTTAATGTTGATCTATTCAGATTTACATTAATAAAACAATTACACCTATACAATTCTTGTTGCACTCATTTCCTTGCCAAAAGCAAATATTCAAAGGGTAATTATAATGTAAGAGAAAAGTAAAAAAATGAGAAAAGAAGGAAGAAAAGGAAGCAAAGCCTTTGTAAACAGGAAGGGGGAAAGGAGGTAAAGGCAGGGTGGGGGAATGAAGAAAAGAATCAAGTTAAATTATGTGCAGATACAAATTTCCTATAATGAATTCACATTGTTATATATAGCTATAATGTATCGATAAACTTAATAATTTTTTAATTTAAAACTTAGTAGTATAAAATGCCAAAAAAAAGAACAAAATCAAGAGAACTGTGATACATTAATGAGATTATGAGATATGGTAACTAAATGGAATGTACATATCCTTATTGGGATTATGGCTTTAAACTGATAAGAACAGATACTACACTTGATCTTAGCCAAAAGGCCGAGAAGCGATAAGGGATTGTTTGAAACAAACACCTATAAAGCATTTTGTGGAAATAGCTAGGAAAAGTTGATCTGCCAAAATGAAAGTGATTAATCCACAATAAAACCAACACACACTATGTTGAGAAAAGAAGAAAAAGTGAATACTGACTATATGTTAAACTATATTCCTGGATCAATGTCGAATTTCTTTAGCATAATAATAATAGTTTTATGGTTAGAAAAAAATTCCATGTTTTGATAAGGTACATGCAAAAATATTTTGGGTTATATCTGCAATTAGTGTTATATCTGTAATTTTTTTCAAAGGATTCAGCAAATTGAAAGATTAAATCTGCCCAACAAAAAATGGAGAAAAACGTTAATTAGTAAGTCTCAGTAAAGTGTGTACAGATGGATATTCTTTCAAGTTTTACTACAAATTTCGCCCTTTCAAAATAAAAAACGAAAGGGAGAAGAAAAAAGTGTAAGGGACTACAAGGAAATCAATAAAATTTACAAATGTTAAAAATAAAAACTTCACCCGAGAAAAAACTCCAATTGTTCTTAACTGTATGCTTCTATAGACAGACAAAATAATGATGGTTTACATGTAAAAGACTTGGTCTTATTTCCTGCACAAACACTAAGTCAAAGTGGGCATACCTTGAATTGAACAAGAAATTGGTCAGAAAGGAAAGAGAAGGGAACAAAATCAAATGGTGGGGAGAGACTGAGAAGCAGGTACAAAGGTACAGTTAGAAAGAAAGAGTTCTGGTGCTGCACTGCACAAGTAGGTGGCTGTGGGTGATGATCGTGCAGAGCACGTATCCAAAACCGGGGAGAAAACCTTTTCACATTTGCACCACAAAAAAAAATCCTAAATGTCTGAGGAGACATATATGTTTAACCTCATTTAACATCACTGTACACATGTACAGAGGACACATACGTGCATTGTACATATGTATCAAAACATCTCAGATATCTCAGAAATATATATAATTTTTATATTTTTATGAATCATTATTTATTTATTTTATTTTATTGAAGTACAAATATCAATCAGACAGTTTCAAGACACCTTAACAAGACAGATTCGACAAATTAATACATTGCAAACTGTTTTCATAATGTTTTGGTATCGTACAAGGTGCATATATGATATTACATTTACAGATATTATTTTAGCAGGTGTCTCTTATCAGTAAATTAAGAGTGTAGCTGCTTACCTTATTTTTTTATACCTGAATTATATCAAAAATTCAATAATTATTTTCCTAGTGGATGACCGTAGTACTAGAAGCCGACATAATATCTTGTCCAACCACCATTAGTGCAAATCTTGCCTCTCATAGGACTATGTAGAAGCACAGCATTATCTATCCCAATTGTACTGTCTATACACACACATCATGATTTTTTCTTTCTATACCCCTTCCTTTGTCTACACCTGTCAAAGGTGGACACTCCATTGTCATTCAACTAACTTAGGTGCTTGAACTCCACACCACAATCCAACACAGTCCAGCATTCCACAACAATAGTGAGTTATTCAAAGAAGTTGTCGACCATAGCCATTTACAGCTCAGCTTAATATTATGACCCCTTCATTTTTATACTTTTCTGCTGGATGATTAAGACCTAGATAGATCAAGACTTATATACCAACACATGAACTTTATATTTCCTATGTGGTCATTGAAGTCCTCTCAGGGTTTATCTTGTAGTCCTGTACATTATTCTGTAGATCCGTTGTCTGTGTCATCCATGTGAATAAGTCACGGCCAATGCTTGACCAGTTTGCTCTCTGTGAGAGCTTGAGAGAAAGTTTTCTCTTTATGTTTCTCTCCCCAGGCACACTATAGAACTTCAATCTCTTTCCTCTGTGGCTCCATAATCTCCTTGTTCAGAAAATTTGAGTTTCATGCTGTTGCAGTACAGGTTCTCCTATGTCCTGAGCCTTCGCTGACCTTGAAAGGCTAGGGCCAAAATATTGGCTGGCCTTGTGGCTCTTCTCTTTCTCCAATTTTGATCTGTGAACTTAGGTTGTTAACCATCCAGAAGAAAAGCTGATTAGTATCCTGCAGTATATGCCATACATACACTTTGCCTTATCTGACTCAATTGATTTTAGTTGTTGTACGTTTCCTTTTGTATTTCTGCTTTTCGCTTGTTATACTAGGGAGACTATATAATATTTACACATGTGTGTCTGGTTTATTTCACTTATGAGTATTATAAATCATTTTTAAAACAGATTTATTTTAATGATTTACATTTTAAAGTGGAATGGAGCAGTGCATATACATTTTGTCCCCATTTCTACCTACAATAAACTATATAACCTAAGAACATAAACACCATGGAAATCTTTTTCTAGTACATTAAAAAAATTTTTTTCTCTCATAGATACATGCCTGAGATACATGTCATACCACTGTTTCTTGAATGCGATTCTGTCCCTAGGCCTCAGCATCCACAAGGACAGTGACCTTGTCTCCTTCAGTGGCACAGAATACAACATTCAAATACTTTTTAAACGAATGAATGGACATACAAATTCAGAATAAGCCTATAAGAAGGTGGGTGAGGCCTGATTATGTGGGAGCAGAGAACAAGGGTGAGGAAGGAGACCCAGAATTTTGGCAGGTAGGACACAGTCAAGGTTCATGCAGGAGTCTGCTGGCTTTGTTTTGTTGCTGTTTGGTTTTGTTTTTGTTTCTTTGCTGGCTTTGTTGAGGTAGATGTGGGCAGCCACAGTCCCATTCTTCGTTACATGTGGGTTGTTCACATCTTTTCCCACTCCTCTTTTCTAGGCTGAGCTTTTAAAGGGTGAGAAATGGATCTGCACTGTCTTCGTATCCCCTTCCTCCTATGCTACCTAGTGCAATATCAAGTAGATGGCTGACAGTGCTTTGCTACATGATGAACTATAGACCTGAAGTAGGGCTGATTTACTGATCATGTTCTTCCCCATCAACCAGCTTAATCTTTGTTAGAAAAGCTAAAAGCAAGCTGAGTGTACCGAAAAGTCAGTGGACACTTAACCTTATCTTTACTTTTTGGCTTGACTAGTCTAACTGGTTCTGCTTAGTTGCACTGTTTATCTATTCAGCTGTGAAAATCACAGTACTCTGCAATAACAGTGACCTTCTGGGCAGCTAGAGAAGGCCACATATATTTTTTTCATTTATACTTCAGGCCTGAAAAAGAAGCAATCGAATATATTTCAAAATAGCCTTAGATTTCAATGTACCTAAAGTTATTGCCAATAACCCTTCCCATTAAGCAACGCTTTATAGACATTACCTTCCTCAATTCTCACGATAATACAATGAATGGAATCTCTTATACACTATGAAATGACTTGCCTATGTCCCACAATGAAAGAGGCCCTCCTGGATTTCCCACAAATCCAACGCCAGTGATTATGCTCTTACCCATTACTCTTAGTTGTCTCCCAATGGCAACTAGCTGGAATTCGCAAAGTACAGAACCACAGGCCGAACCAGCCTGCACCTGTTTTTACTAAAAGAAAATTTATTGGAACACAACCACACTTGTTTGTTTACAGACAGTTTAGGCTGCTTTTATACTATAATAGCACAGCTGAGAATCTTTAACCCACAAATCCTATAATATTCACTATCTGGCACTTTACAGGATAAGTTTATCAACCTCTGTTCTATAAAATCTAAGCAAAGACGCTGGAGCTTCAATCACGAGACAGGGTGATATCTATTGAAATAATAATGCTTTTCAAATGGAACCCACAATGAAACAATCAGCTGCCCACAAGGCAGACTTAGGGTTCAACTTCTAAAAAAAAAAATAGCAATCATTTCCTCACTGATTTAAACTATATGTTTAAATGACGTCAAACATATAAAAATAGCACATGCTGCTACACCAATTTCTTGGTTACTACAAGGTTGCTATGTGTAAAAGGTTAGAGAAAATGATTTTATATTTCCAAGTTCACCACACTTCAGAAGTTAGCACAGCCTTAATCGTAAATCGTTAGATGAGCCTGATTCTTCTACCTCAGCCTCCAGGTAGACAGGCAGCCAAACCAGGCTACACCTGCATGCCCTGAGTAAAATGGGAAAATGGGTTTTAGAATTGGGGGTGGGGGGTAATGTTATATTTCAGAGACTTATGCTTGACAAGGAAAGCGACACAGATATGAATGACTCTCGGGAAAACTTAAGGAATGAAGTACAAGCTAATTTTGACACCATTAGGTAAATAAAACTACATTCTTGATATGGACCTTGTTTGTCACTTAGATTGGAGAAGGACTAACTTTATCCATAACATGTGCAGTGCTAAACTTCTTACATATACAATCTTAGTTAACCCTCCCAAAACAAAACTTTGTGAAGGTGGCTTCATTAATCGTATTTCACAGTCTACAGAGAAGGGAATAGCTTCAGAAGGGCAGCATCTTATCCAAGGTCATACTGTCAGGAAGCAGCAAATCCAGGATATGAATTCACCTCTCATTCCAAAAACCTGAATTTAAATGTCATGCAATGTTATATCTCAGAGGCACAGTTAGTTAAAAACCTTGGGCAGACTGTAGGGTTGGAAGACTAATTACAGACCTCCACATCCTCCTGGATATTAGACCTGAGGACCATGCTGATTTTCCAGGCACTGAGTGAACAGAGTTTGCTCAATCTGCTGCTATGCTTTTAAAGCAAGAAGGCAGTGCATCTACATACAAGAATGACTACCAAGCTAAACTAGAGTCGTGGCACCCAAACTCCTACCAACTGTCATACATAGCACCAAGGACAACTGAAAGCTGTGGCGTGCTGAAGCTAGAGCTCTTTCCAATTCAGTGTTTACTGACATTACACTGGCAGTTTTAAATCAGATGCAGTGAAACACTTATACTGTGGAAATCAGCAAATGAATGTCATATCCTGTTCTGGCTCTAGAGACCTACCCAGTGGCACACATCTCTGATAGCACCATCATGCTAAGGTTTCATATAATATCTAAGAGCTCTTTCTTGTAGTTGTATCATTTCACAATCTCAAGAGCCCTAAGAAAGTTACACTGCTCACTTACAAAAGAGGAAAGTGAGACAAAAAACATAAAGTAATGTGCCTAACACTATCCAGCTAACTGGTGAAAGGGTAGTAATTAGAACTACTGGCTTTCAGTCTACATTTTTACAATGCACTGTATATTTCCTTCATATTACATTTCAGTCTACTGCTATGAATTTATTTCGCTAGGTTCTGTCTCGCCTGTGTGATTAAAAGTTCTACAAAAGAAGGAATATTATATCCATCTGCTCATGATATCTCTCCTATGAATAACACACTGTCACATGGAAAACTCTAGATGAATATTTTTGAGAGGATTTATAAGTTAATGAAAGTATAATGAATTGATGCATATTTCTCTTCCTCTGATAGCAAATTGCCAGATATCTCACTTCAGTTAATCAAAAAGAATGATAAAAATAAAATACCTAGCCTGGAAATTGTTCTTCACCTTTCTATTACTGCCACTGATGGTAAGATATTCACCGTGATTCTATGAAGAATACAGAAACAAACTAAAACACAATCCTTTGATAGAAATGCCTGCAAGCTAAGAAACTACTGCAGTGGCCCTAATCCTATGAAGGATGGGAAGATGATACAGGATTGGAGAATGTCTGCCAGCTCATAGGAGGGACTGAGCTGCCATAAAAGGAATCTTTCCTTACTTGTGAAAATGATGTATTATAAAGAAGATGAAGAGGAAGAAGAAAGAAAGAAAGAAAGAAAGAAAGAAAGAAAGAAAGAAAGAAAGAAAGAAAGAAAGAAAGGAAGGAAGGAAGGAAGGAAGGAAGGAAGGAAGGAAGGAAGGAAGGAAGGAAGGAAGGAAGGAAGAAAGAAAGAAAGAAAGAAAGAAAGAAAGAAAGAAAGAAAGAAAGAAAGAAAGAAAGAAAGAAAGAGAAAGAAAAAAAGAGAATGTGGGCTGGCTTGCTTGCTCCTATTCAAAAACAGGGAAAAAATGTCCAGGTACTTAAATAAGAACAAATCAAGTCAATGAGTTGAACTGCAGCTGAAACCAACACAATTCACATGGACAGTTCAGATATGGACTTTAGTGACAAGGAACTGGTGTCCAATTGGGTGGAGTGTTTGGGCCATTGGATCCTTCAGGCACTAAAAAACTAGGACTAGATGAGCTCTGCCTACGTGCAGTGGAGGAGAGAAGGTCCATCTGCTGTCAGCTGGCATAAGGTAAAGACTGTATCATCAAGAAATCGGAACCCTAGGATCATGCCACACACAGATGTGGGGTTTGAACTGACCTTGTCCAAGTGGCATGGACATACCTAAGACAAGTATTGCAAATATTGCTTCCAAACCCATGAATCCACTCAACAGGGGTACTTGTACAGCACAAGCAACCCATAACACCTTTTCAAAATGAAGTCACAATCAGAAACTCTAAACCACTAATGAAATGAACTGCCAAAAGAAATATCAACAGATGCAATAAACAGTAGAATATCTGTGACAAAAGAAAGGCAGCTCAATATTATCCTCTAGAATATATTTATAAGAATACTAGATACAAGGGACATTTTGCCATAAAGGTACTTGGTGTCAAATGAACCTGAGGAACACACACTACATACTTGGATCTCATTTAGAGACTCTGTAGCTCTTTATAAAAGCTCTAATGGGCCCTGTACCTAAGAAACCTGCAACTTTGTTAATCTAATATCTCCTTCATGTGTCTGACTTGAGAAATTCTTTTTCTTTTTAACCCAAATATCTATAAACACCTTACAATATTGTTGTTTTATGGGACACCAAATACTGACCTAAAGAAAGAAGTTCTCATTCCCTAGCCCTCTCCACAGATCCCTGTTCCATTTCCAACATCATCTCCCACTATTCAATGACTGTCACTCAGGTTACTCATTATTCCAAGTACACTAAAATAGTCCAGACTCTCACCTCTTTATTCATACTATTCCTCTAAGCTGGAGGGTTTTCTAAAATCCTCATTTTCCAAATTTTTTCCAAATATTCACTTTTCCACGATGCTTCTTCTACCTAACCAGGTGGAATAAAATGTTCTAGCATGCTTTTCTTAAATTTTGAATATAAGCAACCATTATATCAGCCATATACTACAGACACATGTTTTTAGTCTACCTTTCCAGGAGTCCGTGAGCTCTTGCAGAGTAATGAGCAGATGCCACCCAGGGAGTCTCATGATGGTGCACTATGGAGAACAGTGGCGTAAGAGGCAGAGAGAGTACAGAGCCAGCTCCTGCTGGCAAACTGTGTCACCTTACTGAGCCCTAGTTTTTTCCTCTACAAAATGGAGATTATGACCTGTGCCTTGAAAGTTGTTGTGAGAATTAAAATGCTGTGCTGAACAGTAGGCTGGACAAAAGAATCTAGACACAAAAAGCATAATCACTCCATTATTCTACATACATAAAAAGTTCCAATATGCTAAAAACAGGCATGGTCAGATGATAGTTATCCCCCAACCTGGGGGTTGGGAGGGGAAGTTTCTTGATCTGAGTGCTCTACCTTGTTAAAGTTAAGTTGCATACTTTCATGTGTTCTATGGACTTACCATCATACAGCCTGCACATTTTTAAAAAAATATGAGAAATGAGCCTGGAGAATATTGGGTGGTCATTGGTGGATTTGTTTATAAGCATTGTGGTATTCTGCACATGGATAGTTACTCAATAGCACTCTCCAAAAGAGAACAGTAAAAAGAATAGCCCTGAACAGGGGGCCAAGCCAGACCACTGTCTTCAGGCTGGGAATGGCAAGGTTTCCATTAGCCCAGTTTATGAGCCAGAGTCTATGATGTCCTAAATGATGTCCCCACAGCCAGCACTTAAGCCAACTCTACGGGCCAAGACGCTGCAGCCTACATCCAACAACCACCAGCCTGCAGCCACCAGCTGGGCAAGGAATTCAGACAGAAAGGCATGTAGCACTCATGATCATGGGAGACAAGGGCCCAGTCCCTCCCAGAAGATAAAAGATCACAATTTGGCACCTGAGATGCAGTACAACACATTCTAAAATGTTGTTATGCAGAGAAAAATCTTACCTACAGTTCTCATTAAAACATGCACTTGATGAGCTCTTGGGAGGCTGTAAACAGGCAGATCACTGAATCCAATCTAGTAGTGAGAACCTGAACATCCTGTAGACCCTTCCCTAAAATCCAAAACAAAATGCACTTGACAGCAATCTATTTTTTTTGTTCTGTTATTTTGAGACAGAGTCTCACTAAGTAGTACAGGCCAACCTTGAACTCCCTCATGTAGCCCTGGCTGGCCTCAAACTCACAGCAATCACACTGACCCGACCTACTGAGTAAATAGGCATGTACCACCATGCCTAGCCAGATGTTTTTCTGTTTTAGCAAACTAATTCTTTAAAGAGGTTTAATCAATTTCTTTCTGATTTGTACTTAAAATAAGGACCATTCTCCCTTAGGAATCACCCTAAGATATCTCTGAAAAAAACTCAATACTGTTTCATGCAAAGGCATAAAATTCTTGACATGTAAAAACATATTTTTAAGCAAAGGTGCAGAAAAATCCAAGTTTCTAGTCCTGCAGCAATTTGGGGTCAAAACTAACACTAGAACTCTGGAGTCATACACATATCTATCTTTCTTAGGGTGTTTGTCCCTGGTGTTTGCTTCCCTCCCCAAGACAGTGACGATGGCCAGAGCCTCTTAGAGAAGAGTACAGTAAACAGCATGTCTGCTCACAGGCTCAGCTCTGACCTGCTGTACTTCCCATGTGGAAGAACCAGATGACTGAGAGTGGCTTCTGTGTCTTAGCTCTATCTTTGGAGTACAGGGAGTCCTCCTCAAAGAAAAACATTGTATGAATCCTGCCAGGTCCCTTTATCTCCCCTCAAGTAACAGCGATGTTTTTTCTGGTGACGAAGTTTTATATTCATGAAAGGTAGGAAAAAAACTTTATTTTGAAGAATGAGTGAGGGACACTGAGGAAGTTCACTGTGACCAGTAACAGGGAATTTTAAACAAGAAAAAGAACCACAAGTAGGAAAAGCAATACAGAAGAGGGCAAAGGCCCATGGTCTCCTTTGCTCTCTAGTTCTGCCATCTGTCCTATTCTCTTAAAGAAAAGACCTATATAACAAGAAATGCAACTTTTGTATCCCCTCAGAATTTATCCTGAAAACCTGCACCACAGGTTGTAGATCCTTTGTCAGTGTCAGTCAAGTGGATGAGTCATGCCCATTGCTTGGGCAATTTGCTCTCTGTGAAAGCCTGAGATATAATGGAGTATTACTCAGCTATTGAGAATGATAAGTTTGAAGCATTTATACTGAAGTGGATGCCACTTGAACATATACTTATAAGTGAAATAAACCAGACACACATGTGTAAATATCGTATAGTCTCCCTAGTATAACAAGCGAAAATCAATTGAGTCAGATAAGGCAAAGTGAATGGCATATGCTGCAGGATACTAATCAGCTTTTCTTCTGGATGGTTAACAACCTAAGATCACAAGTCAGAGTTGGAGAAATAGAAGAGCCACAAGGTCAGCCAACATTTTGGACCTAGCCTTTCAAGGTCAGCGAAGACTCAGCACATAGGAGAACCTGTACTGCAATATCATGAGACTCAGGTGAGCTCCAAATTTTCTGAGCAAGGAGATTTTGGAGCCACAGAGGAAAGAGATTGAAGTTCTATAGTGTGCCTGGGGAGAGTCACATGAAGAGAAAACTTTCTCTCAGGCTCTCACAGAGAGCAATCTGGTCAAGCATTGGCCGTGACTCATCCACATGG